>BMAO01031167.1:0-145454 GCA_019973975.1 Trichonephila clavata | reverse complement strand
AAACAAGCTATATCGGGTAATATTTCTTCACAAATATCTACGGATAAAAATCCACAGCATGATTTTGTCCATCAGGTCTTGACACATGTGTCAGTGTAAGAAGGCTCAATTGGAAAATAAACTTTATCTCCACAAATATAAACTTCCAGTTGCTGTTGTTGAAGCCATTAGGCCTATTTTTAGGGACCTTTCGGATCCAGAATTATTGAAAAAGTGCTTGCATGGAAACACGCAGAATCCGAATGAAAGCATTAATAATGTTATTTGGTCTCGTGTCCCCAAAAAGATATTTTGCACGTAGAAACACTTTCCTTTGGTACATATGATGCTATTGCATCCTTTAATAAAGGGAATGCAACAAAGCTGGATATTTTTAAAAAAACTTAACATAGAGCGAGGATATTATGCGACATGCTGCATGGAACATCTCGACAAAGAGAGCAGTACAAGGGTAAGATATGCCAATTTACAGAAAACTAAGGAGACTAGAAAAGTAAAAAGACTTAAAAGAATGAAACAAGAAGATGAAAATTTAAAAAATGCTGAAAATTTGGAATATGGAGCTGGAATGTTTTGATAAGGTAACTTTTTTTTTATAAAAATGTGTTTTTCTCAAAATGTCACTTTTGAAGGTTCGATGTACCTTTCTCAGAAAGTATATATGTGATGTCAACAAAACTTACATGATATATTCTTTATATATTCTAGTATATACTGAAATGAGCTTTTAGCAAAATTTTGTATACATTTTTTTTTATAATTTTTTTTTTCGAAAAACACTGTTTTCTCACTATACATCAAATAAAAAAATTTAAAGAAAAACTAATGGAAATTTCAAAAAAGCTCATTTCAGTATAATATTAGATGTATGCTTAACTTGCAAAAAAAATTTGGGGATTGTATTTAAACAGGTTTTAGAAAAGGTACATTGAAAAAGCTCTTTTTAACATTATCAGTATAGAGCATTCCGATACCCCTTAAAAATAACATATTATACCATGTATATTTTATTTTTAAAATAAGATACTAATTAATTAATTTTTTATAAACAAACAGTGAATAACATTTTGGAAGTCCTAACTGTGGGCCGTTAATTTGAAAAAATAATAGCATTAATTAAATTGCATCTAATTAATGCAATATGAGCCCATTTCTATGCATACACATCATTATGAACACGAAATTATATGTATAACTTTTTAGTACTTTTTTTTTTCACTTTCAGTTAGAATTCAGACAAATGTAAAATACAATTAAAACTGAAATGACGCAAAGATACTTTTTATGAAAAAAAATTTACTTTAAAAATATAATAGAAATTCGGTTATTTATAAAGTGTTTATTTAAAACATTACAGAAGTACAACAGACTTTTACAAATGTATGGATGATGTGAGAGAGTAAAAGTAGTATAAGAAATTACAAGGGGATTTCATCTGTCAGCATCGGATTAATTTTAAGCACTGAGTTCTAATAAATAGATTATAGGGGTTTTTATTTCTTCAGATATCTTTAAAGAGAGTTGTATTTATTGTACAGTAAAGCTATTAAAATAAATAAATAATCGATCTAACCAAAAAATTCATTAGAACTTGAAGCGTCGAGTAAATAAAATGTAACAAAAGATGGAGAAGAGAAAGAGAAGTGGTCCATATTGATAATGCCTGCGCAATATTAACATTGAACGCTCATTTTAGTTTAAACGAAAGCAAAGATGCTTTATGAATTATTTATCTAAACACCAACGATACAAATAAGTTTATATTCAGTCATATGTTGTGATTAAACACATAGTTAAATTATAGTATCCCGTTTATTCAAAAAAAAAATTGAAAATTTGGTCAATAAACCAGAGTAAATTATTTTCTTCTTGATAAATTGCTGAAAGTATACAATATTTATAGTCCAATGTATTTATGTTTATTAAAATTTTTGATCCATATGCTTATGTGCTCATAAACTGAACATTAATAAGTAAAATTTTATAACAATCGGTATAGCTGATACAATGATAAAATATACGACAAAAAATACTAATTTGAAATACTTACAATTCATTCCTAGAATATATTCTTAGCCCATTATGAAAATTGCAATTTGTAAATTTTTGAATTGGCATTGTATGTATTAAAATAATATACATATATATATATATAAAACGTATGGATCTTACGCCTACTCCTAACAAAAGATATTTGACCTACTCGGAGATCAGGTCAAATATATTTGTCATTGTGTTGTGTCCCGTAGTACTATTGAAAATAAGCAAGTGAGAATAAATGTTTCAGCTGTTATTTTTGCCATTTGAATACCTCACTGGTCTTTCAACTCCCAAACAAGACCCCTCATGTATAACTCATACTGCGTAGTAACTAAAGTATCAGGATTTAACCTACCATGTTCAATGAAACTCTGAGTGTATTATTTAAAATTATTTAAAATATTCTATATTAGATATAACAGATTTAAAGATACAAAATACCAAAATAAAATATTTTTCAATGTTGGTTTTGAAAATACAAACTATTTTCCAGAATGCTTAAGGAAATTATAAAAGTGCGCAATGATTATTGAATTCCATTCAATTACCCCCCTCCTCCGGAAGAAAATCCAATGAAGCATGATTGCATTTAAAAGAGCACAAGTAAGTAAAAATATGCCATATTCAATTATTTTCAAGAATTGTTTTTGTAAGAAAATCCAAGATTTAATTTGTATATCAGTTTTCTTACATTGAGAACTTTTATGCATTTTGAGAAATGAAATGTAGAGGTTTTTTATGAAAAATAATATAATTCACTTTCTAGTTTAAATTGAATTTTTAACTTTATATCCGTTATAACAAAGACTTTTTTCAAAGTAAGAGAAGCTTTTTTACCAAAAGAAAAAAATTTTAATCATAAATAACAGAGTATACATTTTTTAGAACATTCTTCTGAGCCCATTTCTTAAAAACATATTATGAGTCTGTGAAAACCCTATGTAACGAATACTTCTTGATATGAGAGTAAACATCTTTCTAAAATTTTGTTATTGTGCGAATTTTAATCATATCTTCCGATTCTACGGAATGATGTTTTCATTTCGAAATTAAAGTTTTAAAAAAATTCTTATGAATAAAACCATTTCTTAAAAAGTCAACCATTTTAATTATTGTAAAAATGAAAAGTGACAGTAAGAATAAAGAAAAAAAAATTAAGCAATCTTTTAAAGATATCCGTTTTTAAATATAACTCCTTGTTCGAAATAGATAAACAATACGTGATTAGTCTAAAATTAAAAATATATATATATATAATTGTGTTTATTAAATCTTCAATAACTATTACTTTTATCCTGTTATCATTCAAAATTAGAATTAAACATCGTTATATGAATTATAAATTGTTCATTATATTTTTAAAGTTTGAGTTTATTTGTTGTTAAATAAACTCAAATCATAATATCAAATTATAAAATTTAAATAAAAGCTTGAATTTACTTTCGACTACAAAGGAAAAAATCATTTCGAAATTCCATACATTTTAGTTTGAATCTCTTTTTTACTTAAAAAGTATTAAAATAGCTGCAATAGAAATGTACTAGATTTGAAAGGAAAAAATACACCCAGTAAGGGGTACTATTTGCGATTTTTACGAGAGTCTTGAAATTTTTGAGATACCACGTTTTTAAAGTTACACTAACAAAGCTTTAGGAGTGTTCAAAAATAGTCTCCACCAGCGTCAATGCACTTTTGTAAATGATATTTCCATGCATTCATTTCTTGGAATTGATGTTAAAATGCATTTATAGCCGCAATAATTGCTTCTTCTGAATGAAAACGACGTCTACGTAAGTTCTTTTTTAGATTAAAAATTACCAAAAGTGTTTCATAGCTCGATCCGGAGAATAAGGTGGATGTTTTATCACTTTAATTCGTTTTGTTTTAGAAACTCAACCGGCTGTATGGGAAGATGCATTGTCATGATGAAGCATTCGTCTCCTAAAATTCACTCCTTGGAGAATTTCCCTAATACATCCAGTGGTATACCAGTTTGCTGTTACTGTCTTCTGTCCTTCCAATTTGACGGTTTTGACCAATACCGTACTTCTCTGAAGAAAATGATATACATTACTTGTTTCCTACTCGTTGTCTTTTCGCCATTGTCGGTGTGGGATCCTCTTCAAAGACCCATACTTTGCTTTCTTGACGTGTTGGAACGTCAAAATCGGTATGTACATTTCAGCACCCATTACAATTTTAGAAATGATGCAATGGCTACCATCATGTAGCAATTTAAAGGTTTCTTTATTGATTCTGATACACACCTTTTTCTAATGGTCAGTTAGATTAAGGATAACCCATAACTACTTTTTTCATACATAATCCTTCATGAATAATTTTGTGTATGGTGGTGGATTCAATGTTAAATTCCTTCTAAATCATTTGGTAGGTATAGTGATTATCATCCATTGACATTTTTCGTAAGTCAGTCACATTATCCGGAATTACTACCGACCGTGGACTTCCTGCGTGTGCTTCTGCTTGAAGAGAATTACGACCGCTGCAAAATTCTTTAAACCATCTGAATACAGTATCACGACATCGAGTTTCTTCACCAATTGCTAATTGCAGCCGTTGAATTTATTCGCCATGATTTAATTCCGCTTTAAAATCTTGGAAAATCATAGCACAATAATTTTGTCAAGTCAACTCCATTTTCTTTTCTGTCTAAAATTTATTAAACACTTAACAACTTGAAGCAAGTCAATAAAAAATCTTCTGCTGTATTGAAATACTTTTTTTATTTTCAAACTAAACCGTTATTTTTTTTTTGTAACTTCTCGTCTTAAAAAGTTCAGAGTTACCCTCGCACTAATCCGCTAGGGAAAATTCCTTTTTTGAACGTTGTATGATTATAAAATTGCTTCCTGTAAGGGAACCATAATTTAGGTGAATAAGATTTGCTGTTTAAAATCAAGTGAAGAGGGAAGTTGGAGAAGGGTTGGTGATTATTGTCATGCTGAAGCAAAAGCGTTAGAGATATAATACTTGAAGCCAACGTAGTTCGATTAAAAGGTCAATTTTTGATTATTAGTGTTGCTGTTGATACAGAAGTCTCGATAAGTATTGAATCAATTGTTATAGATACTTAAATTAGTAATTAGTTTTATGCCCCCCTCTAGCTTAGGTCGAGTTTAGATAGTGATTTGATAGTCATAATAAATGTGTTGGTTTTATAAATATGTCTCTTCCTTTGGTTCATTCTAGTATTTTCAAAGGCAAGAGTTCGTGACACTCTAATCAACTTACATCAGAATTCTTATCAAAAGAAGAAAAAAAAAAACATTTATTGCCTACTTTTTCATTATGTGAAAGCAACGTTAATGGGAAGTACAAAATGTTTTATTGCGAAAAGTTGTTTATAAATGTAAATTTTCGTATTAAGGTTTAAAATTTTACACAAGGAAAAAAAAAATAAGAAGTCAAACGCCTAATTGTGCATGAAATTATGAAAAAGAATCTGAAATATTAGCAATTTGAAAGGTTTAAATATTCGACTATTTTTTTATGAATCATTCAGAATTTGCATTTCCAGAAATATTTACTTTCATACTACTCCAATACTACTTTACTCACATATAATAACATTTTCATAAAGTTATCATGATAAATTTAACTAATAATAAAATATAATAAATAAATGTAATTCGTTCTTATGTAAGGAAAATAATAAATCTAAATCATAAAAATATTAATATTTTTGATTATTTGATTATTTATTGCTTTATAAATCGGAATGGAAAACCCCAAGAAAGTTACTGATTAAAAATATCTTGTCAAAAATATATTTCTACTTTAAAAGTAAAATAATCTTTTAAATAATAGGTATATTATATAAATAGATAACATTGCTCCTGACAAAGTTACTGCAAGGGAAAGAATGTTATACAATGAATTAAAATCGAAAGATTTCTGAAAATAATATTTTTATCAATGCAGAACTGTAACACATCATTAAAAGAAATAAAATAAGGTCACGAATTCGTGGCCAACGTGTTACTGACAAATATTTTGTTCGATTCTGGGTGTCATAAAAAAGACCCGTCATATCTAAAAGGAATATATATATAATATTAAATACCCCTCTAGACTCAAAATTCTCACATTAGCGTTGCAAACAGCTCAGGTGCCATCCTCGTCACTTAACCACCGCTCAAAAATATAGGCATCTATCGCCAATTGCCCTCGTATTGCTTTAAATTATGGTTATTATTTTTCCTAATGGGCTACATATTAGCAATTAAGCCTTTGCAGACACGTCAAGTTTCCAAATGGGAGAGCCTTTTCAGTGGTGGCACCACACATCTAGTGGTGAATCTCACACTATAAATTTGACACTATAATTAATTTATTTCAAGCTCTCGTCGAATGCTAAATATTGCCGTGTTTTAGTTTTTCCGAGAGTACCAGGACCAAATTGACACTCAAGGATCTTTTACATGCCACTTATTCATATGACATTGACATGCGTGAGTTTGATTTTCTCATCCAGAAAATCTATCGACTCCAGCCGGGATCGAACCCACAATCTAAGGCTTACGAAACGAGCACTCTACTTCCAGGCCACCGGAGCCAACGTGCGACATTAATAGACAACAATAGTAGGTAGTTAAAATGCCTTTATTGATAATATTTTCAATCTTTATTGAGTTAAATATATTTTTATTATTCAAATTATAGGATCAAATGATACAATACATATAATTGTCATTTGATGTATTAAAATAAAAATAACTATTACCTTAGTAAAATATTAAATAAATTATAAAAATATTAAACTGGATAAAAGAAATTGAAAAAAAAAATAGTTTGTTAGAAATGAGTTTTATGGTGAAAAAAAACCTTAAAAATAAAAATAACTGCGATATAGAGCGCCATCCTGGCATTTAAAAAAAATACTATGTACACAAATTTACGGAAAGCGAGTTTAAATCCTATGAAACGAAATTAAGATTTCAGCGCAACTTGAAGAGTCAACACACATCATTTTGATAAGTAAAACTCTCCTTTCCTTGAGCCTGATACCACTCCTACACCATCCCTACTAAAGAAATAGAAGATAAAGGAACATTTATTCCTCCTCCCTCTACAACTGAGTACTTTTAAATAGCTTCACATTTGAAACTTAACAAATCTATTTCTAAAAGGGAAAAAATATATTTCTGCGAAGAATAAAATGTTTTTTTTTTCCTATAAAGAAATAGCGGTTTCTCTCCAAATGGTCCTTTAGCTCTTTGTGCTAAAAGAAAAATGACCAAGGAGTTGTAAAAAAATGAATTGTATGAAGTTATCGCAAAAGTCTTCTTCCGGGAAATTGAATGAAAGTTGTTTAAGACTCGGAGCGTTTCATCTCATTTTTAAGAACTTTTCCCATACTTTGTAAATGCTATACTCTCTCTGATTATTTTATTTTTAAAAATATAAAATAAAATGTCGTGTGTATGGTGTGAAGATAAAGGCTTAAATTCGGGATTTTTTTATCCGTAATTTACTATAACCAATATAATCTTTCTTTAAATGTATAAAGTATGTAAGGCTCATAATGGATAAAAAACGAATGATGACAGAAGTTATGTTAAAGGATAAACTGGAATGGGATAGAGAAAACTTTCTAAGAAATGTTGCTTAATTTATTACATAAAGCTCTCAAGGAATTCAATAGAATTTCTACAAAAGACCGGTATTATTAATCATTAAGGTATTTCAAAATTATTAGAAAATACTGGATTTTATATATAACTTGTTTTTTAAATCGGGACTTTTCTAAATGTGAAAAAAAGAACACATTTCCAAATTTGAAAAAAGACATAACTATATTTGTGGGTCGTAAAATTTATTGAAAAGTATATATATATATATATATATATATAGTGTAATAAGAGACAAAATTGTACTTCCTACAAAGCTAAACAAGAAATAAATTGGACTTTAAGAAATATATCAAGAAAATAAATGGTGCTAAGGAATATTGTAGTAAAATTGGATAAAAATAGACGAAACTGGAAACAGAGGTGTAGAACTGTGAAAATTGAAGATACCAAAATAGTCTTTCGAATAATTATGATTTCTAAGACTGTCGCTGAATTAGGCCAGCAAAATTAGGGTTAAGCAATTCTTCAAGTATCCAACTTCCTCGTACAGTAGAAATGTTCGACACAATAGAAAACACAGAGTCATTTTGAAAAATTAGGCCTGTATCTATTACACGTAGACGGAACACCAGAAACTAAAGTAAAATTAAAATATGATTAATGATAATAGAAGGTATTTGTCAAAGATATGAGTATTAAGAAAAAATTTAAGAAAAACTAAGATAAAAACTTACATGTAAAAATACTAACCACATTAATATATATCAATACAAAGCATCTTAGTCAGAAATCGCGTGCCGAATGACGCGTTAAAATTGAAGTGTTAACATATAGAAGCAAAAAACAGTGGCACCACCCAGATAGTTTTTTTTTTTGTAATTAAACTAAGCATATACTTTAGCCTAATGAAAATAATATTTGTATATATATATATATATATATATATGTGTGTGTGTGTGTGTGTGTTGTGTGTGTGTTGTGTGTGTGTGTGTGTGTGTGTGTGTGTGTGTGTGTGTGTGTGTGTGTGTGTAACAGCACAATTATATATAAAAGAAAAATTATTTTTATGTCATTTTTTAGAATCAATTGTCAACAAATGTTTCATTCATATTTATGGGTTGTATATTTTTATACCTACGATCACAAAAATAACTTTCAGGCCACAAAGGACTCTAAGTTGAAAACGTTTGAGAAACTGTAATTCTCAAAAATTTGTAGCTCAAAGTACATATAACAAGACGATTTCTTTTATCTTAAACTGAAACAAATTTGTGTATTTCTTATGATATTAGGATATTTTTTGTTGCAAATTATTATTCAGAGAAGGATTTCAGTGCCCTCCAAAGCATGAAATTAAAATAAAGTAACAAAAACGAACTATTGAATTTTTCATTACAAGAAACAAACTATTTAAGATCCTTTTTAACTGTTATAAATTACAGAAAATAAGTGGCAAGACCTAATGTTCATTTTACTCATGAGTGTTAAATGCTGAAGTAGCTTAAGTGGGACTAATTATTCAAGAAATTCATTAGACTTTTAATTTTAATTTCAGTTTAAAATAAATCTTAAAGTATCCACTGAAAACAATTTAGTGTATATTTCATCTTCCACTCATAACTTATTTTTCTTAAACTATATTTTTCAAAATTTAAAAGGGGTGAAATCTCGCTTTTAACTTATAGTCTCGTCTTTTTCTTCTTTTTCTCTCATTAATTATAAGTGTATATATAACCTGGGTATTTTCAATATTTATAATTTTTTTTTATTTTAATCGTTAATAATCATTAAAACCATGATGTATGCTATCTGAGGCAGTCTTTATTTGATACAATAACACCTTCAATAATTTGATTACTCATTTGATTCCTTGTAAAAAAAAATTACAGAAAATGTAACAATAGAAGTATTATAATTTAAACAGTAAAAAAAATGATGATGGAAATACATACGACAATGGATGTATAAATTGATATGTTTTATTTATCCACTATAAATCTTCTTTACTAATGAAAAATTGTAAATGGAAAAATATATACAAGTGAGAACACACTTTTTAAAATTTTTATTGTATTTTATTCCACTGAAAGTATTTTTCTTAATAAATTTTAGAATGAAAAATTTTATAAATAATAAAAGAACAGAAAGAGGTTTTTTAGAAATAGTTTTCTAATTAAAAAAATTTACTCTTTTCTTTAAATTTGCAACGTAGTAAAAAAAAAATTCAAAATCTTTTTAAAGCATAGTTAAATACAATGATTCCATGCTGGCTCAAAACGAAGCTTACAATAAGAATATGCAATTAATTAAAATGTGACATCTTGAAATTTTTAAAGTTGCTAATACATTACACGAGACTTAAACATAAACAAAAATTGAATTTTCTCAATTCTTAAGAATTCCAAAACTTAAGGGAAAATATTTTCTTAAATTAAAATTTTGTAGAAATGAATTTGTGTTTCTCCTACTTAACGTCTATTTCACCTGTTCAGCTTACTATTCTGGATTATTCACTGTGTTTTCTTTATATGCACAAAAAACAATCTTAAGCCTTTTCCTTCCAATAATATGTTGAAATTAAGTTACGTATTTTACACAATTCGTACATAAAGTATTATATTAAACTAAGGATAATATTTTAAAATGACGTTTGGCATACATATAAATATATATAATTAGTGTTAGACAGGACTGATATATACTTATAAATATATAAGTAGGTTGGTATTCTTTAAAATGTAAATAAATAGACTTTTAAAATAAAGGAGTAAAGAGTAATGAAAAGAAAACATTCCCTCGACTATTTTAAAACGAAATACTTAATCTCTAGATAAGGAGATATAAATTGGTGAATCATCATGTCTTGTATTTTTTCAAAGATTTCCTTCAAAAAACTGGGCGAGTCATTTTCCTTTTAAGGATCTAGTTGAGAAGGACACAGTTTTCTAAAAGCTTTCGCAGCTCTCTTTAATTTCACTTTTACGCCTTAGAAGTAATAAACTGAATGCGAAATTTATTAAATGTAATTCTTTGTGGAAACTTTAAGCTATTTCTTGGATTTTATTTTCCCATTTACTGCTGATTCTGTTTTTGTTTTGAATCGTGCTCGCATCGAAACTTGATTCAAGAAAAACGAATTCCTGATTATAAATTCTTTTCCTTTTCTTCTCCAATATGAAAAGAGTAATCTTTAAGATGTTTTGTGTTTTCTTAAAGAATAATTTTTCGCCAGTGAAAAGAAATGATTCGTGATAAAAATAATTATAAGATTTATTTTTTAAAACAAAATATCAAGAGTAACAGTGAAAAATATGTTAGAATTTGCATTTCAAGTTATTTCTTGAACTTTATTTCGCAACATACAATAATATTTGAAGGGTATTAAAAGTCCAGCAATAATATATATATATATTTCATCGAAAAGTAATTTAGTTAGTGAATTACCATTTGGTATTCCTTGTATAAGCAAGTATTTGTTTTGAATTTTATCAAACGTATAAGAGAAGATCTATAAGTATAAGCTTTATTTCCAAATATTTGAAAGTTTTAGACACAAAAATGCACTTCTAAGTCAAAAGGGGGTTGAAAATTCTACAATATTTCATTTTTTTTGGTTCTCAATGATATTTGGCACAAAAAAATTGCAATATGCATTCATGTAAATCACAAAAATGTTTCAAAAGTATTCGTAATTTTTTTTGAGATATTCAGACATTTTTGTGAGTTTTTATACATATTTAAAATTCCTCAAGTGTGATTTAATATTTTAAAAAATGCCTTTTTCTTGAAACTTCTATTATTTATACATAAAACCAAAGTATAAGAAATAGTTTTTGGAAATTAATTTCTAAGAGAGACGAAATGTAACTTTAAAATTTGCAGTACAAAAAGACAGTTTCATGAAGAAAAAAAGACATTACAAGTACTTTTGGATTTGGGATATTTTAAAATAAATTATCAGAATAATAAAAACAGTGTTTTGTTTCGTTTATTGTAAAGCATATATATATAAAAATATATATATACATATATACATATATATATATATATATATATATATATATATAGTAATTAAAATGACGAGTCATATTGAAGGGTATTAAAGAACTTAATATTAAAATTGCATTAAATGACTCAAAATTATAACCCTATTTGTTTTCTTTAATTTATTTTGTTATAATAATATAATAATATACTGTTTATTGAGTGTTTTCCACAGATATGGCTTTTTAGAATTCCATATTTATTTAAATGAACAATTTAAATTTTAACTACTTTTAATATTAATTATATCATAAGCTTCTGTGAAGGCTTAGAAGATTTAATGAAATTCTAACAAATAATGAACAATGCATAAATAGTTGTTCTATATTGTAAACAAACACTGTTTTACATACTTTCAAATACTAAAATTTTATTATAAATGAGTATATACTGATAACATAAATAGTATATACAAATAATATTCTATTTGGTATATATGGTAAATTTCCAGTTTAAAAGTTCCAGTTTTGTATGTTTCCAGTAAAAACTGCTTAAGATACAGAGCAACTGCAACACAATACCATAGCGGTTAAAAAGGGCGACATTGATAAAAGAAAATTATTATGTAACTTGTTTTTAAAGTAATATTATTAACTGGCTATCAATGACAAAAAAGTCATTCATATACGAAAATATTAGTTATTCATATTTAACATAGTGATTTCTTTTTTACCACTTTCACTTTTCTTTTATTATCATTCTTTTCATAAATTTTACACAGCAAAATACTTCAAGTAATCTTTATTTTAGAAATAAATATTGGTTTATTCAAAGATGTTACAAATAAACTCGTACCATAATCTCTAAGCTCCATGTCTTACTCATTAAAAGCATTTTTGTAAAAAGAGAAACAAGATATCAATCATTGGCATGGCCAAGTAATTTTAGCGCGTTTTTCACATGTTGTATTTTACAATGATGCTACTAATGAACTTTTTACTAACAGAAAGTAGTGTTGTATTATACTTAAAAAAAGAATTTTTTAAATTAAAAAACATTTAAAAAAAATTAAATTATTAAATTTAAATATGATTCGGCTCATCTAGGGCACAAATGTGACCAAATTCCAAAAACCCGAGGTCAATCGGTTAATTATTGGCTGAGAAAAAGGTACAACAAAATATGAAATGAAGACGAGGACGAAGACGAAATTTGCGTCCTAACAGCGCTTTTTTTACCCTACGTGAAAAACGCGCTAAAAATGTGGTTCTGACTTTTGAGAAGTCTTTTCAAAGGGTAACTTTTCTTACTTTTCAATGATATTCTCTTCTAAAATATATACTTATAAAGGTGAAATATTTTAATACAAGCTGAGTTTACAATTTCAATATGTGATGTATTTCTATTTAATTAATATGCCTTATATTTAACAACTGGGACACTGTTCGATGGAGTTGATGAGATTAAAAATCGTTGAAAAATGATAGCCTAAACTTGATGTAAATTCAACAAGATTCATCAACAATGCGTTAAGTTTTCCATTTTAGAGTAAGATACAGAAAGCCATTAGGAAACTGAGCAATATTCGAAAAATAAAAAAATAAATGACTCCAAAATATTTGAAATTATTCTTTCTAAAATGCACACATACACAATTTTTGTGAACACAATTGAATCATTAGAACTTATATAAAATATTATTCACCAGTTCCCAACATATTGATCCATACGACTTAAGCAATAAAAGGCGTGTACTATTCGATTACACCTTGTTCAGATGAAACATTAACATCAGTAAAAAATTACCAAGTGAATCCCATTTCTAAGCGAATTGATTGCTGAATCTCTTAAGTGTAACTGTCACGTGGTACATTGTGACAACGGAAGTAACAGAGGCGCCACTGCTGTCTTTACGGGGAGGGGAAAGGTTGATATGAATCTTACAAACGGAATTATTTAGTTCTAATTGATTGAAGACTAAGTCCTACACAATCTGTCTACCAGTTGAAGATGATCGCCAAGAGTTCTTGGTTGTCATTGACTGATGTCAGTGGATGGCAGAAGGATAGGATCACGTCGTTTCAAACGATGTCATTTGATCTGTAGATGAGCGAAGCGATTCTTCACAAATACTTGACAACCAATTGCCAATGGGATAAGTGTTACTCGTAATGGAGATATATATACATATAGGTTTACCACTCGTTTATCATTTATCAGTACAGCAGAGGATTCGAACGGGATGCTGAAGGGTATCTTTCAATGTGACACTTTAAAGTGATTGTTATTGTTTCAACAATGGAAGAGATAATGCAATTATGTGTAAGTGATGTCTGGAAGTATTATATATCATCTTGATTTATGTTACTGATTTATCTTTTGCTATGTATAATGAGTTTAGGTTACATTCAAAATTATTAAAGTACTGGAATGAGTGATTAAATAATTAAATGTACTCGTGCATAAAGAAATATTATCACAGCGATATTGAGGTTAATGAATTCATATTATTTTCAACCACAAATGATGTGGTTTAAATTTAACTTTGTAACTACGTGACAGTTATTTCCAAATTTAAGATAACGTTGGTTTCCAGAACATGGATGAGAATCAATCATATGAATAAAACTGAAACATATCTCGAATACTTTGAATAAAATACTTTTTAAACTAAACTTCCTCGTTATGGAAAGGATAGAAATGTTAACAGACGAAGACATCCATTATATCTAAAAATTGGCAAAACATAAATGCAAGGGATACGAAAAAAATATCTTGTATGAATGAATTCAATAACATACTTCAGGAAAAATAGCTCGAGGCATGGCTCGAGACCTCTTTGGCTTACAGCCAGGAAAGACACTTGCCCCAGGCCTTTCAAACTTCATAAGGTACAGCTTACGACTAAAATATAAAGAGATATATTAGAGTCAAACCGTTGGTATTTACAAATATAGCCATTAAACATAGATTTACAAATGGTCATTAAGAGTTCGTTATTTAAGCTGATAGGAAACGCTTCATGTGGAGTAAGATTATATTTTCTTGTAAAAAATCCTTTAGTTCTGAGATTTTTACCTTGTCAATTTTCAATATACTATTCATTTGATATGGATAAGATTCCATTAACACCACGTAGTGTGGGGGATTCCATTAACACAGTGGGTTTTTATTATTTATATACTTTTTATATACTTATACAAACATGTTTGGAAATTATCATAATTATTTCCTAGGTGAATGTTTGATCTCTGATCTAAATAAACTGCTCATGTCACTGTAAAAGTCCTATTAATCTTAGGATTTAATTGGGTAATTGTCATTCGATCAAATTAATATTTCCTCTCGGTATACTACTTAACAGATATTTCAGACACTTCGGAATGACTGGAAATTATTCAGTAGTTGTATATAATTAAAAACTAAGGTTCAATCATGTTCAATTTTACATTCATGACTAAAACTAAGGTCACAAGCACAAAATCTGCCACCCATTAGGTATAGAGGTTAGTGACGCTGACTGCGGTGTCGTGGGGCCTGGGTTTGAATCCCTGAGATAATATGGATGTTTGTATTGTTATCTTTCATGACTTCGTAATGCAGGCGCTATGCTTACTTCTATAATCCCCCTTGTGATAATTTGTGGTGGACGGGGATTTCTAAATGTTCTAGAAAAAAAATATGTAAAAATTGATGAACTAGACACTGTATTAAAACGAAATTCGACACAAAGACATATTACAATGTCAGAAAGAATATAGTAACATAACAATATGGAAAAGATTTTAATTGTGAATATTAAGATTTAAGTCATATCCACAAAAGTGTGAAATCATGAATCAGAGAAAAAAGCATTTACCTCTAAAAAAGTCTGCCTGATATGGAGTGATCACTTTAAACTGCTACAGAAGCCTCACAATTAGGTTCCATACTTTTATTAGGGTATCAATTCATATTTGAAGCCCAGTGGCTGACCGAGGTTCAAACCCCGGGCTGGGCAAGGTTGATTCAGCCTTTCATCCTTTCAGTCGATAAATGAGAACCAAGCTTAATTGGGAACTTAACGCTGTGGATTTCGCGACTAACTGACCACCTGACCGCAACATCTGCTCATACACCTCAGGGCCCGGATGTAGCCCGGACCCTTAGCACCCAGAAAAACCTCACGTAGGCTTCCAGGATTTCATCTCTATAGCTCTGTCAGTTGACAGTACCCGCATCGAAAACTTACAATCTATACGATTTTCCAACATTATGCCACCACGCGAAAGGATTTCTTTGCCACCAATGTTAAGTTTTGTTACGTAGAAGAGATGAAAGCGAGTTCTACTTCCTCTTCAGGTAAAGACTCAACGAGGATCACTTTGTGGTGTACATTTCGACTAATCACTGAAAAGAACTTGCCCCCTTTCTCGTGATGTCCAAGAAATGATGTTGTCAGCTCCGCAATATCTGTTCTTCCTTGCTGGATGCAGTCAAAAGGAAGCACCAGATTGGAAGCCTGGCGTAAATCCCAGTCTCTGCAAGGCGGCTTTAGACGGTTTACCTGGAAATTCTTTTTCCAGACACAGAAGAAAGGTCACGAGTATGATGAGGATCCATTGTCCGCCCATGTCGTCGTGGGCTTAATGCCAAGTGGCGATCCTTAGCAGATGTCGATGCTCTGTAACGACCTTGGCTGACCTTCCTGGTGACAGTACCAGTTACTTGAGTTTGATTCCATAACCAGGAGATCACTTTCGGGACACTTGCAGCAATCTAGCTCCCTACGCTTGAGACGGCAGCTCCAAGCCTTCCAACCGGTTTTCCATCTCAAGGAATCATCTAAATGATGTTGAGAAATCATTATCACTGCAAACAGACTAACTTTTTTGTTTTAATCCAACATTCACAATGCTGGAGTCAAAATTCACATATGCTTAAACGATCTCAATCCAGAAGTTGTGCAAAAAATAATGCTAAGCAGCATCTTTTCCTAAACTGAAGGAAGATATTGTACATATACTACCCGTTTTCAAAATATATAAAATTGCAATTCTATCAGTTTAACTAGAGTCCTTTTAAAATTACGACGAAAAACATGTTTGTGACCTTAATTTTGACATGAGTATATTTAAATTCTTTTCTCTTCTCTTAACAACACACAAAAACAAAATTCCTTCCCCATTTACTCATACTCATAGTTTATGAGCATAAATAGCCTTCGAATAGATGTAGCTCATTTTTTTGCACTCATTTACAGAAAAATGGATGATTAAATTGGATTATATTCTCTATTTATTGCGAAGTTTTATAAATGAGCTTCGCATGCAGTGTGTCTTTCTCAGTAAACAAAATTAATCATCTTACAAAAATTTAAAGTTTCGTATTTGAAACATCTGTGAAGTTCAAATTTCTGAGTGAAATTTAAGTCTCCTTTTCAATATAAATGCGTTAATACATGTGATATGGTCAGAGGCGTAGCAACCATCTTATCAATGATACGGGGCCCTCCAGTTACAGGGGCCCCAACGTGTGTAACTACAGTCCTACTAACACAAATTCCTTATAAAAAAAGAGCCCTGAAGGAATCTTAATTACAAGGCTAGCCCACTCAGAGCTAGCTACGTCAGTGGATATGTTTTTTTTTTCCAGAAAGTTCCACTTGATTATTTAATGCATTGCATTTAGAAGATACGACATTCTTAAGATTGGAAAATGTATTTACTTAGGATTCCTGTGTTACTTGTAAAATTTTTATTATTGTTATTATTATGCTTAAACATAGTTTTACTCTAAATATATATACTGAACTGATGGAAAATTAACAGAATGCAGTTAAAAAGTTATATATGCGAGGATTTATCCATCATTGTTAAATACACGTTATTGCATGAATAAGCTGTACAAAATAATTTACTAACCATTTAAAAATATTGTTCTTTCCCAGAACACCATCTCTGAAACTCTGTAAAGAGCATCATAAAAATGAATAAATTCGAATTCTTTGAAAATTAAACTATTTGTGGTCTTCCAGCTGTTTAGAAAAGAGCTTTTCTCAATACATGTTTTCTGTAAATATTAAAATGCGAAGTAACGCAATAAGCTTTACTTCAAATAACGATGTTCTTCGTTATTTTTGGTTTACTTTATTATTTTTGTTATTTATTTTGATACATTTTAATAAACAGGATGATTTATTTACTTCATATACATCTTTCTTTCTTTTAGCCATGGTTTAAATAACATTTTTAAAAAGAGGTATAACAATTCCAGTTAAATTTGACTTTCTAGTTAAAAGTTTGGACTATAAAAATAAAACTAAAGAGAGAAGAAGCATTAACAAACAAAAATGCGTTGTGAAGAAAAGGCAATATCAATAACATTGTGAAAAAGTTGTTTTTCATCTAAGGAATTTTAAAAAGTAAATAACTTACATTTAAAATGCTTCATTATTATTTTCATACAAAAAATAACTAAAAATTTTGTAACTCAATGTTATTTGTTCAAGTTATTCTTTTCCTAATCTAATTTTCGTTTTACCGCACAATTGAGGTAGAAAAAGGATTATTTTTATAATAGCTCATCAATGAACACAAGAAGGAAGACTTAAACTGTTTAAATATAGAGCTTATTTAAAACGCCATGCACTGATGCAGATAGTCATGAGTCAAAAATTTTTAGGGGCCTTTTTGGGAAATATATAAAAATAATTGCATTAATAAATTTTGTTTGAAAGTGTCAAATTTTTATACATGTTGGAGCCCCGTGGCCTGGGGGTCCCGTATCGGTGACCCTTGTGGTAGTAGCTAAGCCCTTGTTTTCTGTCATATATGTACCATTGTATCATAAGTATTATATCCTATCATTATATCATAAGCCCTATAAAAAATCCACACTGAGTGAAATTTTTTATAATAATGATTAGTTTGAAAAAAATGTGGTAGGTTGTGAGAACAATGAAGTATAATGCAATTTTAATTTATTTTAATGATTAGCATACTAACAAAAATGTGAGTTGGCAGTGATAATTGTTTTAAGAAGTAAAAAAAAAGCTATTAAATATTAAATCCGATAATTTTAAAAATATTTTCCTCGAGAGAATCATATTAAGTTTTATTTTTAGTGAAATCACTTTTCAAGGACGTAATAAATTTAAAAAAAATAAGTAAATTAAAAATTGCTATTGATACTCCTTATAAATTTAAAATGCCAAAATCGTTTAATGAATAGTTGAACTCATTCTCTTGTATTTTTATTGATTGAATGTTATTGATCTTGTGTTATTTTCACAGTCGGTTGGAAAATGACATTGAATGCTGCATGGTATTTTATATTTTGAAATGACATGTATCGAGATCGATGCAAAATACTCTAAACTAAAAGGGAAATCTCAAATTTCAAGCGAAACTGATATGAATATAAAATGGAGGTATATCTTCATGTAGTTTTCAAAACTTTCATCACAGCAAAAGAGATGTACACTTGAAAAATATATTGCAATTCCAAAACCTAAATTCTCGTCTCTAAGATTTGTCAGGTTATTTGAAAAACCTAAGCATCGTTGCGAAATGTTCATCTTTACATGAAGATGATATCGAAAAAAGGCTATATGTATTAAAAAAGGACGATCAGTTTTATAGATAGGAAATATTTTCCATTAAAATTCTTTCTATTCACACAACCTAGATCGCTAGTGCAACCAAAGCAAAGCAAAAATATATAAATATCCGTTTTCTGAAAGAAATTGAAATACTGGAAGAAAGAGATGTAGGTGACATCTATCCCTCTTTCACGCACACAAGCACATATGTATATATATATATTTGGTGTTGTGTGTAGGCTTGGAGAGTTGGGATGAGACGACTCATAAATTGTCCTCGTCTCCTGACTGAGGCTCAAAAATAAGAGATCTATCACCAATAAACCTAGCATCATTTTAGTGCAAGATAATTATTGCAATCATACGCCCACTCATTTATATACGCAAGTGAGCAGGACTTAAACAACTTTTCAGATTGTGCCGTAATTCCAGAAAAAAAATGCGTTACAGTTTAAATAATTCCAAGTTTTAAACTATTAGGCCTACATGTTTGAAAATTGGTAAGCATGTGTCTTTTGTTAAGTAAAGATCCGTCAAGATTGAGTTTTGCAGATATGTTCTCCGAGGGGATGCTACGGGGTCTTAGATATCAATAAACTAAAAGCAATGTAATATCATACAAAATTCCAACGTGACGGCCCTTCAGATCACAAGACAACTCGAGTGCGTCAGTATCTCGTCGAGAAATTCGGGAACCAAATCAATAGGTATATCGGTGTCAAAGATTGGCCTCTACGTTCGCATGATCTAACTCTATTGTTTTTTCTTCTGGTGGATACCTACAGCAACAGGTGAATGCGATTCATCCACAAATATTATAGGGCCATACAAAACACATTGAGGGCGCTGGAGCCAACGTGTCACGCTCTATGTTTCAACATGCGCTGGGTGATACTTAAATGAGGATCCAAATGTGCATTGCAGCTGACAACAAGAACTTTGAACATCTCAAATAAATGTTTAGTGTTACAGCTAGTTTTTTTCTTCTTTCCAAATCGTTTTTATTATGTAAGAAATCACAAAAAAAAAGAAAAGAAAAGAAAGCTTAAACTACGAGGTATTTTTCGAACAACTTCAATGATTTTCTACAATTTTGTAATGCCCGTCGGTTCCTGATTCCCTCTGAAACCCTTTGTCTACTCTTAGACCCGGCTATGTGTGTGGGAGAAACTGAATTATCAGAAAACATGATTCACTCTAATTATTTTATTGGCACCAAAATATCAAGCACACACAATAACAATCTAATTAAGATAACAGATCAGATAGCAGAGCACGGAGGTGATACTCAATAGCCTGGGGATAACAATACGGACCCTCAACTGCTTCCAGGATAACTTAAACGAGCTCAATATCAACTACGTCGTGCACTAATAAGCTAGACTTCTATTTGAATAAGGATCACGATACCAGTATTTTTTGAAGTTGAGTCCTACACTTGAACCTTGAAGGCGATCCTTATCTGGATTTAATCGCCGTCGATTGATCCACTCTCAGTAATATTTCATTGATAAACTTTAAATGCTTTTAATCATTCCATGATCCATCACTCTCCAACTAACCAACTAACTCGCCAACTAACTTGCCAACTCGAGCATACAGAACTTATGTAATATACTTTATTTGCATAATCACGCTTCCTTCACTCAGCGAAAGTTGGTTAAAATAAATATTTTTCTTAAAGAGTCCTGAAGGGGTTAGTAGAGCCACGTATAGATCCGTCACAACTTTGTAAATCACTTTTTTTCCTTATCTTGTTTCGTTTTCGAGATAGGAAGGTTAACTCCATAGTTTACAATCAGATGGTGCCGTAGCTGGTTGGATTCAGTAACGCATGGCTAGACAGCACTTTTATGAATATAGCAGCAGCCATTCCGAAGTTAAGAAGGTGGCAAGGGGCTTTAGTGGACATACTGACTGCATGTATATATATATATATAAAGGGGTTTTCTCCTAGTTTCAAACAAAATACAGAAGGGCCTATGTGACCCATTCCTCTTTATCATTAAATCAGTTAACTTGTTTATGCTATCGAGAAATTAATTGATTTAATAAATAATGTGAAAAATGTCGCAAGAAAAACTTAACTTTTTCTTGAGGGTTAAAATTAATAGTAAGAAAAATTAATATTTATATAATTTCTTATTCTATATTTGCTTATTCCTTAATATCATTCTTAAAGGAATCAAGCTTCATGAAAAAAATGGCATAGATTAAAATGTTCATATTACTTGCAGCTCAAAGGAGGTCGGCTCTTTACATCTATTTGATTCGAAAAGGCTCTTTACATTTCAAAGATATAAAACTCAGAAAGTTTCAGTAGATACATAAATTACAGTTTACTCTGATATTAGATGGTATTAGAAGTCAAAAATTTATCTTTGTAAGATAATATTTGCACCGTTCCAAATGTTTTAGCAAATTAATTCTTCTCACAAACAAGTTCTCCACGTTTCGATTCATTAAGCCGAAAATATTCTTTTATCTGCAATCCCTAGATATCCATTTGAAAAGTCTTCCATTCAGGTAATTAATAAACCAAAAATACGTCAGTAATTCGTCTTAACGTTAATTTCAACAGTTCCAATGGTGCAGTTGCGTCTAGGTAACTCGAATATAATTCTTTAATGCACAAATTACATCCTCGCGTAATGAGACATTGAAATAAAAGAACTCGTTCTAAGTGGCATGTGGAAATCTCTCTCTCTCATCAAAGAGGACAGGTAATTACTCCTTACAATGCCCAGATATTATAAAACTTCTAAGTATATAACTTTAATGGTGAAATAGGTGAAATACTTTAGTATTTATACCTAAAAACGAGGCTTTAATAAACATTCAATTAGTTAAGAAAGCAGTAAGTGTTCTATATGAAATAGAAGTTAAGTTATGGGGTTTGGAAATGCATCTTCTCAAGTAGCTTCTGTGCTGATTTTCTGAAGGAGTCAACAGCGGTGAAGAAATATTGGATTACTAGCAGAATAAAATTTGTTATTTTAGATCATATTATTTTTTATTTGTGAACATAAGGCTTCTTTAATTACACATTAATGAAGACACATTCTTTGATTAATTCCTCCTTTTATACATTTATATTATATGTATTGTAATATATGTAATATTGTGTGTGTGTGTGATTTATACATATTACATATCCCATAATAATGCTACAGCATTATTTAACGTTATTCGAAAGTAAAAAATAAAGTATAGTGTTTTGGTATTAAAATTAGCTAAACGTTTCTAAGTATTTCTTTCTAAGGTAATGAAATAGTGGATGTAATATTGTAGTACACTATATATAGTCTGCATTCCCTTAATTGCTCAGAATACAATTTTTTTTAAATATGAATTATTTTTGAAGAATTTCTTTAATGAAAAATATTTTCAAAAACATTTTTGAGAAAATTTTTAAAAATGTTTAATGATTAATTCTTTAAAATAGACAATTGGCTAAATATATATATGTGTGTTTGTACATATATATATAATCAAAATTTCTCGACAAGAGAGAGATGAATAAACATGATTAAAACTGAAAAGAATTGAAACCGCAGGATAACCAGATAACAGAATTTAAAAGGAAATACGAAAAATTGAAATAACAGAGTTAAATATAAGAGTATAAAAGAATGGATATATATATATATATATATATATATATATAAGTAAAAAGTATATACATATTAGCCACAGTAGTACTATAGCAAACTCCTGGTCCTAGGAATTGTGATTGCAGGTTTATATATATATATATATTGCGATGGCTCTAAATTAAATAGTGTCAACAAAACCTAGAAACTCGTAGTAGAGCAGGCATGCGCTGTTAGGATATGAGAGTGGTGAGACGGTGCTGTTTTCGATGTGTAGAGTGCAAAAAAATAGTCGATCTAGTTAGAAGAATAGTTATTGTGGGGCGCTAAAGTGAACAGTTTCGTTTTTATCACTCTAAGGCATGTTTTCAAAAGTTGATCAGTGGACGTGTCTTAAAATCGAGTTTGCATGTATCAAAAATGCAACAGAAGCCTGTGATGAAAATGCATTACCGCATGGGATCGTTGCACGATGGGTTAAAGTATATCTTTCGGGTCGGAATGAGACTGCGGATTTGCAACGCACATGTTAGCCCTCCATTCCTCAAGATCAGATTAACATCCTGAGAGATCTTCTTTCCATATACCCTCGTTGGACTGTGTTGGAAATATTTTTTGAGTTTGATCTCAGTCATTAAATGGTGTGGCACATAGCGAAGAAATGAACATGAGGAGAATATCTGCCCTCTGTGTTCCACATCAACTTACCGAAGTACAGAAACCCGGTACTGGTGTGCACTGGCTAGCATTTACCTTGAAAGGTACCAGAATCAAGGAGTTAAATTTTTGCAGCTTATAGTTGCCTTTGAGGAGACATGGTCCTAGACCAGCGGGTTCATGGCGTTTTATTTGTATGTATAGTAAGTTGCCCCTTCAACAATCAACACCTTGCCAGTGATCTCCAACGGTTTCCCGATATTTGCCAAAATTTTATAAACGTTGCTGGCTATTACATAGAAGGAATGTAATGCAATTGTACTTATAAGTTCATTAAAAATTTATTCATACCTATGTTACCATTTCCTAATTTACAGCCCTCTTATATATATATATATATATCTATATTTCATTGTTGTATTATTATGTTCTGTCTTCGTTTATGAAAATGGGATGTTTTACTTTTCGATAAGCTTCAAGGAATTTATGAACGCTAAAATTTTTTGTATCATAAGAATCTGAAAAGGAATGTAATGTATCCCGTCAATCTGGGAAAATTGGAAAATTACAGTTTCACACAAACGATACTGTATCTTAATTAGATAAGAGGAAGATTATCGTTACAAACCTTACTGAATTCCGTATTTAAAATCTGATCTTAATAAGCTGTCCATTGTAAGATACTCCCGCTATAATAGGTAGACAGATAGATTATTGACCATGATCATTCTGCCGTTGTTGTTGCCGAGTTGTGGGTCCTATTTTAATTTGGAATATTGGTATAATTCACCTATTTAAGTAAATTTTGATGAAGATAAGACTTTTATAGGAAAGAAGAAGGAGACAAATTTTTAGGCTATGTATAATGCATTCAAAATCTTTGCAAGTAATTACTTTGATAAAATGGGAGTTGCAAGTTTCAACAAAAAGGTAAATGAATTCAAACATAGTATGAATTCAAACATAATATGCGAACTTAATTACTATCAAAAGAAAAGCTAAAAAAACAATATAACTATTCCAAAGTGTGTATAAATACATTTTTTACTGCAGAACCTTATTCTATATTTTAGATAATCTGCAAATATTCTTGTGTGGTAGAACAATCTGGAGACAAAGTAAAGTTAAAAGCATTCTATATAGTTAATTGCATCTTCATTCCTCTAAATTCTTCTGAAAACAATTTCTTAAGCATAGTACCATATTCAAAAGGAATTTTCAAATGGAAACACATGACACAGGTTTAAGATTTTTAATTACATGATGTTAATTGCTTTCTTAGTTAATAACTCTCTATCATTTCTGTGAAGACATTAAGTCCTGTCAAGTTGAACAAGTAATTAAACATCCGCCATAAGAAATTAACTTGGTAAATCGCCAACCCCTTCAGCCAAAAAATCGCCAAATCAGACCAACAACCCAAAGACAATCAAGGCAAGAGAGATAACTGTGATCCCCAAAGGTGCTATAATTCTGCGTAAGTCGCTGTTGCGCGGAGGTGTGACTTAAGTCACACTTTGAGATCCTCTGTCTTATTGAACCATCAGAAGATCCTCCTTTAAGCACTGTTTAAGTATGTTCCGCTGGATGAGTTTTACATATACCTTGCCCTAAAAGAGACCGACTCCCTTGGGAAGAAGTGAAGTAGAGTTCCGATCTATTTTTGGCATCTATAGTTGGAAAGAATTCATGCATAACGTTATGTATCCTTGCTATATCTTATTCCAGTGAAAAAATATCTCGCCAAAAGGTATTCAAGAACTGGATCTTAATGAGGGTTACGCATGCTCTCCATACATAAATCATTAAGTTAAAACCATTATTTATGAAAGTAAAGTATTCATATATTGCATTTTTTATAGTATTCTTCTAAGACTGTATTAAAAAATGTAGTAATTGCTGGTTGTATAATGTATAAATTTTTGTATAAAACAAATCTAATAATAATTATTTTAACTTTTTAACAGGCTTTTTGTAGTTCTAGAACGACATTTATTTAAAAAAAAGCTAAAATTGTTTTTATTGTCATTTCTAGAATATATACAAAAAACGCGGTTCTTAATACTTTCTTCCATGTAGTTGTTCTTTTATTCTCCTGCTTGTATGTACTTGAAAATTATTTAACAATTATATACTAGCAGTGATACTAAATGTGATAAATATTTATTACTTCTAAAATTCAAGGGCTATGTACGAAAATTAAATATTTATGGAAAACTTTTTCACACTTAAAAATTAAATGGCGATCTACTAAGTACTGTAAGGTATAGTAAATAAAAGATCAATATCATGAATGAATGGCAATGGAATACATTTTATGGAATAATACATATAAAAATATAACCAAAAAGTACGATAATATAATAGTATTTTAATACAAAAAAAACTTTAACTTGCAGGCATGTTGATTAGTTTTAACAATATATTATATAACAGGACCAGCAAAGAGGGTAAGAAAATTCCACTATAATCTGCTGCGATCATAAACTAACTCATAAAGTGTTAATAACAAATAATAAACAAACTCGCATTTCTGCATGAAGTTAATGCATTATCTTCTATCTCTGTAAAAACATGTTTTCATTTTTCATATATATATACCCACAGAAGATTAAAAAAATGACATTTTATGAAGGGCACATTTATCTCAAATAATAGTTGAACTATAACAGTTATTCTTTATTGTTATTCTCATTTATGTTTTATGAAACGTAAATTAGAATAATTTGATTTGTGTTAACTTCAACTCGTAAACTTTTAATTATATTATAACTTTCTTTTCCTTTTGTGAATTTTTTTATTCGTGACATGCCATCAAAGTGACTTATTCTTGAATATAAACATAAAGAAAGCTTCAGTTAAACCTCCAAGATTTTTTTCTGTAGCATTTTATATTTATGTATAGTCTACTTTTTAAAAAAAAATTCTAAATGATTTTCCCGGATTGTTAAGGACTTTTTTTGATTTAGTGTACTTAAAACTATTCATTAAATAAACATTTCTAACCTACTCATTTTTTTTCCTAAACTTTTATTACATCTTCTCAAAAAATATAAATGTAGCAGATTTTTTAAAAACATAAATAAAAATGGCATCCACCCAGCATATGAAAAAGTTAGTTTGACCTATTCAATTTTTTTGGAATTTTTTTAGTAGTATTATTCAATGTAAAGAATATTTTATTTGATCAAAGAAGATATTTTCCCACTTTTAGACAATTGCTCAATTTGATAAATTACAGCATAAAACTCCAGAAATAAAAAAAAATATTGAGAAAAGACAATGCAAGAGCAGAAAAGAGAGAGGTTGTGAAATAAACCTTTAAAATATGCTTTTTTTAATTAGAGAGAAAAAATTATACGTAATAAAAGCGTAATTTGATGTATTATTTTATTTTTGAACTAACATGTATGGGTTTCACAAAAACAACTTTCTTTTTAATACACTATATATTTCCCACTAAAATGTAATGTAGCATCCTCCCCAAATATATACTTTGAATTAATTTTTGGAATCTCTAATTATGAAATGTCTGTGTATGTTTTTAATTTTATCCTAGTTCAGTACACAAACACTGGGATGACGGATCACATATAAAATTTTATAAATCCTCACACTTAAGCTCGCAAAAAAAAAAAAATTTTTTTTAGGAAATTTAAAAAAGCTTGAGAAAAAGTGAAAGCTATTCAGATTTCTGTCATCTTAATATCGTTGAAAATGTTAAGGATACAAATAACATCTATATTGTGAGATGGAAAACTTTGACTTGCTAAATCAAGACTTTGTTAAAAAAAACTCATGTTTAATTCATACTTATATTCCCTAAGTAATTTATTAAGCAAACACTCTTTTTGATGCTGAGCGAAATTAAATCGCCAACATTGAAAGATTCAGCATTCAAAAGATGCGATACATATGCAAAATTTTTCATCGACCCAAGATATAAGACTTCACTTTTTATTGACAGCATTAACAAAATTCATTGCTTTTGAAATAGACAACATCTATTCATAACACAAATTC
The DNA here is from genome assembly GCA_019973975.1 of Trichonephila clavata. Classification (NCBI taxonomy): domain Eukaryota; kingdom Metazoa; phylum Arthropoda; class Arachnida; order Araneae; family Nephilidae; genus Trichonephila; species Trichonephila clavata. The sequence goes on along the minus strand of BMAO01031167.1, from coordinate 117,981 downwards.
ATAGTCATAACACAAATTCAAAAACATAGTTCACTATGATTTTTATTTTTGTTTGATATATTTTCGCTGTTTGCTTGCGTTGAATATTAAAAATCTGAGAACTCGAGCTAATTTTTTAACTATTTGAAATGAATGCTATTCAGTGCTATTGCACAGTTTTACATCGATTCAAAACTTGTAGAAAAGCATGAAATGGAGGGGGAAATAATTATTATTTAACCGGTTCATGCTTTTTCTTGGAAATTGTTTTGTTATTAGTACAGTGATTCTCAAACTTTCAATGTTTGCGACCTAATTTTCAATCTTAAGTTTCCTCACGCCCCTGACAAAAAATAACAATGCATTAAATGCAATAATAATGTAATTTGATGTGCTTAAACTACAATACGACCTTAATTATAAACCATAAGAATTATAATGAACATTTTAAATTTTGTAAATGTTACTTTTGAGTATAACATATTTTAAGTAATAAAATAAGTATAATGAGTTACTTTCCATTTCTAATGTTTAAATTGGAGCAGATTACAAAATAATTTTTAACTAAGCTAAATGTTTATTTCTTCAAACATCCATATAGATCTCAGCTAAATATACAAAAAGAACCTAGAGTGTCAGTTTCTAGTATTAAACTTTTTTTTTGAAAAACTTTGCTCTGTAAGACAAGCCCATGGGAGACACTATTAATTAATATACTTGTTCTTAATTGAGCATTGATAAAGTAACTAGAAAAAACATTCTAAGAACTGATATTATAACAATGTATATGGTTACTGTATTTTTTATTACGTCATAATGTATTTTGTTTTGATTTCCTTCATTAAATTAATGCATTTTTAAACAATCTTTTATGATCGACTTTTGATATGCTCGCGCCTCCCACGCTGGGTTAATACGCCCCCCCCCCCAGGAAGCGCGCCCCACAATTTGCAAATCGCTGGATTAGTTTGATACTAAAAAGGCTATATTTTTTCTCTTTTTGCCCTTAGAGTTTCGAATACATAGCACCGAATAATTACATTCTTATCATTAATAAATAATCGTATTTTATTATTCGTAATAAATGTGAAATCCCACAAGCCCAGCTGAATATTTCTATGACTCCTGACTAAAAACAGAATTTGGATCCAATATTCACGGTTTGAAAATTTCTGAAAGATCAGAAAACAAAAATTTACCATATTTTGTACTTCAAAAGAATCTAGCAAACTACAAATTGGGTTAACAATATGGTATTATGTCAATGTAATTATTTATGCCTTATGAGAGAGAGGGAAGTTTCTCTCAAAGACTATACAAATAGTGCTGGTATATTTATATCAATATCTGAATAAAAAGGTGTGGTATTCTACCCCCATAAGAGAAGAAAAACGACATTCTTTAGAGAAGAATATCTTTCTTCTTTTTTATCGATAAGGCTCTTTCTAAAGAAAAAAAAAAAAGATGACAAGAAAACAAAGTACGGATAGTGGTGTAAAAAGACGTGATGACACTGGAAAAAAATTAAATTACATTCAAAATTTCTTTGAAGTATGAACAAGTCTGAGATCCAGGAAAATGAAGCCTGTCTTCATCGATCAACCACAACAACAATTTTGTTTCGATGAGATTTTTTTTTCTTTGTTTTATATTGCTGTAAAGTTTCGCCTTGTACTGAAAATGTGTATTTCCTAATAACAAATAAAGTCTTCATGCATTTAAAAATATTATAAAAATAGTTTTAGAAAATTACTTTATTTTTGGATTTTTAATTTCTTTTTAAAGTTAATTTATTGACATTACCGGCTAATTAGAGCTGCTTACTATAATAAGCGCTTGTAAGCTGTTAAAAAAATAATTAATTTTCTTTCATTTTTTTAAATACTCTATATATATATTCCCATGTGTCTTTAACTGAAATTTGTTTCATTTATGGAAAGTTGTGAGGTTCTTTATAGTTTTTACTACATCATTTTATGATTTTAATCTTCTCTATTTCTTTTACATCTTGAAGAGTGTCCACGATCACTCAAAGTTCATAAAACTTCATAAGTTCTAAAAATACTTGCTCACTGTAGTTTCGTTTAATAAAATTTCGTAGTAAAACAAATAAAGATCAGTGATGACATATTAGGTTATGGGAAAGAGTATTTGTGCTAAAGTTTCAAATGGAATAAATTTTAATTTATACTTATGATATCTGGTGATTATACTCATGACTTACATCAGAATTTTTTTTTGAGTCATTAAAATTATTAACCCTTTTTTCATGTGTATCTTAATTGCTCTTGCATTTTTAAGCTTTAAAAAGGTGCTTAGTATAAATTTTTCAAAAATATCAATCCACAGCTCCATTAGAAAAAAAGAAAAAAAAATTCTAAAGCATATTATTTTATAATCATAAAATAAGGAATTCGACGGAAGTGTTCTGCAAATGCACTCAGAATGTTTACTCTTTGATTGATACTACAGTTGCAGGGCGACATTGAGAAATTCATTCCCCTATTGGATAGCACACCACCACACTGATCAGCCAACGTACGTCATTACCTAGATGAACATCTCCCTCACCAATGGATTGGATAAGTCGCGGAGTACGAATTACCACTTATTAAATGGGCACCCAAAGGTGCCAACTAAACAGTGATTTCTTCCTGGGGGGGGGTGTACGTAAAGATAAACCTATTCGCGCGTCCCTCCCCTTTCTGTTCTACCAAAACAGCGTATTACAACCAATATCGATGGACTTTATTCAGATACCTAACACGCGTTTGGGAAAAAAGGGATTACTGGCTCAATATGTGTTGGGTGACTAAAGATTTACACTTAGAACATCTGTGAATGTCTCAATCAAAACTTAAAATAAAAAAAAATCCTACAATAGTGTTACAAGTAACTTAAAATATCTTAAATAGTTCTTGATTTGTAAATTATTGAAATTGTATACTTCTGTATAAATCACCATATATATGGTAATGGTCCTGACCTTCCAGGACTTTCACGTAAATAATTAACTGTTAGCTTACCGGCTTAACGGGATATAATCTTAACTTAACCTCTTTGAAATTAAAACCTCAACTTATTTAAATTATGAATTGCTTAACGAACCTCATCCGATTATCTGGACCGATCAGAAGAGACGTTCTGGAAAGTCGTGATTTTTGAACTTTTGGTCTGCATTTCATATAAAAGACGAGGAAAATTCATCCATTTCTTGTCCTCGTTATGTATTATTTTGTGTTCTTTGTTGTGTCATGTCACTTCCACCTTGTGTTTGTGTTTGAATGTTTTGTACATGCGAAATAAACCAAGAAGTTATTGTTGTAGCGGTACCATCAATATAAGCCAGTAACAACCTAAGCACCATGGTGATCATTTTGGTGTAGTGGTTAAGCTACTCGGCTTCGGACCCAAAGGTACCTGTTTCTATCCTCCGGATAAGCGCGCCACTTCATTGGTGACCCGGACGTGATATGAACACGCAAAAGCGCGCCACTTCAGTGTATTCAGCTTCAACAATTGTATGAAATCGACTACCACCAAAGCATCAAAATCTTAATTAAAATGGGAATATACACTTCGACAATTAATTATAGTCAAATTCATGAAATATCTATCTCCATATATATAGCGGATTCTATATTGTTTTTACAAAATAAGAGGTGTGATAGTACCCACCTCCATCTAAATGACCAATTATTACATAGAACATAAAATCGCATTCCATTCTAAGAGGCAGAAAAGATAAAAGTAGAAAGGGATCCTGCGAGATGAAGCAATACAAGTCATTGCCTCTGACATCATTTTGTACCTGTCTAAGTAACAAATCTCTTAAGACTTTGAAGAATTTACAGCAAGCAAATTTCCACTGAGAAAAAGCTGCAGTTTGCTCTTAGGTGATATCGGAGAAAGGCAATCAGAGCAAAATTTGTTCTTTAAAAACAGCATTGCATCATCGCTTAAAGTATTATCTTGATAACATCGTCCGAAACTTTACGTGAATGCTATGGGGGAGTACACGTTCGAGGAATTAGCAGATATATATGCACCTCATATACAGGGAAGCAAATAGGGATGGACTCAAAGCACGATGATTCTACGAACAGCGATTTCCAACTCGTTGTATTCCAAGTCATCCTACGTTTCCCAGTATTCATCAACGACTGTGGGAAACCGATTCGTTTGCCATTTCAATTCCCAATGCAGGATGTTTTTGAAATGCACAAACGTCTGAAATGAAAGAACGAGTTTTTACTAGATTTGAAGCAGGAATCTTCGAGAGGGAGTGCTACTCGATTCTTCGCTGGTGGCACCTGTGCAACGACACGAGTGGTCAGCGTTGTGGGCAATTACTGAGAGTTTTTCACTAAACAATAAATCTAGTTGTGCATCTTTTGGTATGGTTCATTCGCTTTCACAACACTGTTGTAAGTTTAGGTTGGAATTCTAATATTCATCTTTTCTGCCACTCAGAGTGGAATGTAACCCCAATGTTCCTTTGTAATTATCGATCGTCTGTGAATGGATACTATAACCCGTCTTACCTCTTAGTTCATAAAAAGAATTTAGAGTCGCTCTGTAAGTATATATATATATATATATTTGGTAAAGTTCTGTAAATTTATTTTCCTCCTTTTTGTTTGTTCAGTTCAAGAATATGAATTTAATTTTACACCACAATTATTGTATAATATATATATATATATATACAGCAATTAGGTGTGAAATTAAATGAACTTTCTGAGGATTTTTTTTGGTCATATGATTTGGTCCTTGGACAAATTCATTTTTATATTTTCTGTATAAAGGGTTGTACTTTTTTATTAATGAAACATTATAAGTGACATTTTTAAATATTACTGTGGAAAAAACTGCTAATTATTCATTGTAATAATTTTGTTTCGTTTCAATGTTGCACAATATTAACTATTATATGATTCTCTTTTTAACTGAATGGATTGTAACATTATGCATAATTTATGTTAGTAATTATATGTGTATTATTATCTATTCTATCTAATACATTTTAGAACGAAGTGTTGAGATTATTCTGAAAGCTATTAAATTATATTGCAAAACATTCAAATTTAATGTTTATTATTATGTACGTAAATCTTTAAAATCGAATAAAAAATATGGCATAGACCAGGGGTGGGCAGACTTTTCCTGGGTACGGGCTACTTCTAACTTTTTCAAGGTGTTGCGGTCCACCCAGTCTCCAGATTAGTTGGCCAGTGAGTCAAAAATACGTTTTTTTCAGTATGTACATCTTGGGTATTAGTAAAGGCGGTCACCCAAAAATGCCTCGGTGGTCCACTGGTCGATCGCGATAGACTTAATGCCCGCCCCTGCCATAGACATTTACTTTAAAATCCACTATTAGGTAGTTTTTGAAAGATTATTTTATTTTGATATTTTCAATGTTGAAAACTTTCAAGACGTTCATCTTATAAAAAAAAATTGAACAATATTTGAGCAAGAAGAAATAGCATTGCAGCAATTCCCTAAAACATTTCTAGTTACATTCCATATTAATCAAAAAAGTAAGTTATTTATCATACACGTGTAAGTACGTGTATCTTACTTCCATTTCTTAAAACATTAAACGATTTTACGAAGCATTTAAACTAAGCAATCAATCAAACTGATATTATATAACCAATGGCTCATCGTAAAATTTCATGTGTTAATTTTCGTCCAAAGAATCTTCAAAATTAGCCGATTAAGTTGAAAATCATCTAAGAAAAACGACCATCCTAAATTTATGATGCAATACATCATTTTTAAATAACTGAGTGGGAATCGGAACGATCTATCACGCTTGAATAAAGCTCATTACCGAATTTCCGCTTCACTAAGTATTTTTTTCTTTGTTTAGCTGATTTTTTTCATTTTCTTTTTAGGTTTATTTGGAACTTCCGTAATCTGTATTCTATTTCCTATGTATTGTTCCTCCAAAGCAAGAACCCTTCTCCCTTTACTGTTTCTAACAGCCACATTGGGCAACGGCCCTACGATAGAGAAAGAGTGTTTGTATGAAAACAGACGTTTAAATCGGCGCTGCCTCATTTAACTGAACCCTTAGAGTAATGTTGGAGTTCGCTTTTCTCCGAGCTTTGAAGGGGTCTTCCTTATATGAAATTAGCACCCTGAAAGGCCTTTTTTTTACAGAAAAACTGCTGACTTGGTGTATAATTAACTCTATGGCGCTCCAACAACAATTCTGCTGGAAAAATAACACAGCATTTTTTACTTCTACTGTCATTTCTGTCAGAGAATTTTGTTTATTTTATTAAAGAAATAAGAATAATTTGTTTTAAATTGTTATTAGACAAATTAAGTACATTTAATACCAATTTAAGTATTGCTTTTAAGGTATTCGACTGGTTGCGACAAGTTTTTTTAAAAAAAAAGAAGATGTTGGGATTTTTTTGTTATTTTTAGATTTGTTTAGTGCATTTTAAGAAAAAATGTGCTAAAATTAAGAAGAGAAAAATAAATTATTATTACTAAAAGGGAAAAAATAGGTAAAAATTGACAAAAAATAGCATAAACGTGGCCCATTCTTCATCAAAGGTTTATGAATAAATTTTCAATTTTTTCAATCTAATATGCTGCTATATTATTCAATTTTGAAATGACTTTCATTATAAGAGATATTTTCTTTTTCCCCAAAACTAGAGCACTTTATCTCGGTTACTATATGAAAATGCTTAAAAAGACAGTGATTATATTCACATAAGGGACTGTAAATTTTGTAATAAAACAGTGATTGATAAATCTGAAGGTTAAAACAATTCTACTACTATACAGAACTTACAGAAAAATTTCAGTTAATTATGTTCAAAACTTTTTTAGCAATCGCTGACCCCGTTTGATGATTTTCAAAAAATCACATTTTGAGTAAAACGCGTTTTAAAGTATGACATATCTTGGTTAAAGCAATGTGGCATCTTCTTTTACTAAAACACTTGTAGTTTTTGTTCTAGTGAACGGAAAGTGATAAACTTGGTATTTTTATAAAGCTAATAAGATGGCCTATAAAATAAAATCATAAAAAAATTGTCAATTTTTGGCAAAATTCACAGTTTTAGGGTAGTCGGATACCTTAAATTGATTCATTCCTTTCTTTGTCATTCTCTTGCATTAAGATTTTTAGTTTTTATTTATATAAACTTTATTTATTCTCACTAATGTTTTATATTAAATAAAGTGCATATTTATTGTTTGTTTAGTAATTGAATATTATTTATATAATTATTTAAAAGCCTCCTTGTATAATTTTGGATACTTGAAGAGCTTCAGAATTATATATAACTTTATAACAAACTGTTCTAGCCTCAAGCTCTATTAATATTTTATTATTCTACAATAGTATTCACAAAGATGTTCATTCAAGCAAGTTCCTTGTAAATATAAGGAGAAAAAAGCATGAACCTTACTTTGAACTTGCTTAACTAGAACTTATTAAAAAATTCATTTCTAATAGATGTGTTGTTTTAAATACATTTTGAAGACTTTGTTTGTATTTGTTATTAAAAATATAACTTTTTTGCATAAAATTTGAATTTTCTTTTATAATAAAATTACTTATAAAGCTAATTTTTTTGAGTACTTTCATTAAGATAACAGGTCATTTTGAGAAAAATATGAAGCTACCAAAATCAGTTTGAGCTGGTTTTTAATTACTATAAATGGTCAAAAAGTTTAAATGGTTGCTAACAAACTTCTTAATTGATGACAAAAGGAACTTTAAAGTCTTTTTTAACTATCAGGTTACAAATCAGATTAAATTATCATATTTAAATATTACATGGTACACACAGAGCATATACATGCCCTTTTTTAAATTTTCGTTGCATGGCTTAAAATTATTAATTAACAGTGATAAGACTGAAAAATGAAAAGCATCCCTATTAAATAACAGAAGACAAAACAATAATTAATAATTAACTGATGAATATAGTAAGATCTTTTCTATGCATTCAAACTTTTACTTCCTTAAAACCTTTCTTATAACTTTTGTTTGCCTTTATTAATATAAGTAAATAAAAACAAAATTATATAAAACTTAATTTTATGCAAATATTTTTCATTCACAAACTTAAATATGTACTTTTAATTATTTTAGAACAAAAGAGGGTACTTTATTGCTAAAATTGTTATCGTAATTTATTATTCAAGATATTTGGAGAGAAAGAGATATTTAGTAACATGAATTAATCATAATTGTTTGACATTCCCTTTTTGTTTGAATCTCCCTCACTCTCCCTCCCCTCTTTAGTAAATTATCTTTACCTGAATAATTAAACTAATATTGACCTTCTCATAAATTAAAAAATTAATTATATATCTAAATATAGTCTGAGTACACTCTTACATATTTTAATCTGTATATGTTATAAAGCAGATAAAATATTATGGAATATTGAATGCTTAAAGAAACTGTATCGTTGGAATAGTCATAATTCTTGTACATTTATTAGCAGAATATGAATGTATATATAAGATGATTATCAATAACTCAAACCTTAATAATAGAGTATTTTCAAGAGGCTAAATTATTATTACTTTCAGTAATAAAACTTTTAAATAAATACAGTTTCCAAGAGAAAAAAAGTTTTATGAGTCATTTCAGTGAATTTTTAATTATATCTATAAATAGCCCTGCTGTTAATATATATTCAGCATTTAAAATTAAAATGATTTAACTCATTTAATGGATCGCACTAATAGCTACCAGTAAAAAAGAATATAAATCATCATATAAAATCAAAAAAATTTTAATATGCATATATCATTTTCTACTTAAGTAATAATAACAATTTTGGTTTAACGAATCTTTAAAATGCTTAGAATTTCTCTCTAACAATCGTCTAATAATTTTTATAAATGAATGAATTAATAAATAAGAATGATTTCACTTAGTACTTTTGCTTGGTTAACTTATTAATTTTGTAAAAAAAAATATATTGAGACTTCCCTTTGTGGTTAATGTACTTATAAATAATTCTATTATCATAAATTTGTCATTAAAGAGTTGAAGTAATTTAAAATTCTTTTCATGGATGATGGAAAGTTTCCAATATTAGGCAATATTAATCAATATATGAAATCATGAAAATTTTTATATGCTTTTAACTTAAAACTATTTTAAATTAATTTAAACCTTTAACCTCTTTTATTTACTTTTTTTGTGTACACAAATCAACAATTTTCTTCAGTAATTAAATATAAATTAAGTATTGTAATATATATTTTCAAAATAAAACTAATCGAAAGCTAAGAACCAGCTATAACTAATGTTTTATAATTTGTGATAAACCCCCAATGCTTATGCAAACCCGATCCCACCCGTAAGAGACCCAAATCCATTAGCATTAGTAAAACCCGGTCCACACGCCTTCACCCTTAAATGAATATCTGCAAACATTACTGGAAGAGAGGCATGCATAGCAGGGCGACAATTAGGCCTGTAATTACGTATGGGATTTCAAACGGCCCACTAAGAATATCGGAACTTGCGTCTCAACGTTTTAGTTACAACTAGTTTTATGCAAATCTAAAGATTAATGACTCTTTAAATTTTATGTTGCTTCTTCAAATTTTGATTGCTTTATTGCTTATTTTTTTATACCAAACGGAGGGTGTAAATGGATACTTCAGTACGAAATACTTCAGGGAATTTGGCGGGCTATTCTTTAAGTTCAGAGAATAAAGCGCATCTAATGTGAAGGACTTTTTGCTCGTTTTTCCCCCTAAGCTTATGGAAGGGATAAGGTATAGTTTATTCTACTTTTTCACATACAACCACCGCTATTCATTTTATTAATTAGTTAATAACAAGTTATATTTTTTGTCAACTGTGTAGACGCAGCACGCATAGTAGGGTGTGAGTCGAAAAGTTTTTTTTTCAGAATTTCAAAACATATCCATGGCATATATAGAAGAAACTATAAATAAAATTAAAAATTTCTTTTTGTCTTAAATACTGCAGCAAGAAAAATGAAGTATATGTATTTCAGTTTTTTGTAGAAAAAAGTCAAAGTAATTTTTGTTAAAGTGAAGCAGGCATTTAAGTACTTTTTAACATTTATTGCAATTAGAGAACACACATTAAATAATTACGAGAAAAAAAATATCCGGTACATTTAACAGCTTCTTAAAAAAAAATCTTGCTGTCCCATTTGAAGTGCACGACAAAGCGAAAGATAGGATAAAAACTTGGATATGACTGATTTGACGGGGGGAGGGAGGGGGAGAAGGGGGTTATGAAATGTTGCATTGTAAACACTATACAATATAATATTCAATACTCATCGCTTTGGATTATACATACTATCGAAAAATAATTTTATTTTGAGTCTAAAATCATCCAACCAAAATTAAGGCCACCCATTTTTTTAAAAAAAAATCAACCTTTTTCTGGCAACATTAAAATTTAAAATTGTTATTTTTTATAATTGATTTTTTCTTAATCTCCATACCATGGAACATATTTTCCGCATAAGTAGGTTACGATTAAAAATAGTTTTTTTTCTCCATATACCTGCTAGTCATCCCAGTGTAATTTTAGTACAAGATATAGTGTACAAAAGAGTTCAGATGAAATTTGTTCAAGGTATTATATCATATACTTATTCATTTTAGAAAGTACTCTTAAGGAATAAATTTTATCAATTTATAAAAGTATGGGTTTAATTTAAGGTTTTATTGTTATATTTTTTTCAATGAGCTTAAAAGTTTAAGAAAAAAGTTTTGTGAGCATTATGGATGTATAATGGTAGGATTTATAATATTTTTTATTAAATTTAATTCTAACAAGATGGCTCTGAACATGGCTCGAAATTGGTACTAAAATTCCTTCACATTTCCCACCATACTAATAGTTTTATCAATTGTCTTGTTAAAATACTACTCGAAACTCTATATTTAAAATAAAGGTATAATCTTCATAAGAAAAAAAAAAACTAGCCATGTTTCTAGATACTAAATAATTAATGACCCAATAGACCGACTTAAAACTCTAAAACTCTAACTTTGCTAAGCAACTTCTGTGTACCCAATTAATACATAAATAAAATAATAACAATATGCTTTTATACGAGTACATTCATTTGCTGATTTCTGATTTTTAAGAAATGGTTTTATTTGTAGTATTTATAATCAATATTCATTTTTTAGAAATTATATGAAATTCAAACACATTTTCTTGAAACACTGCAGCAAAAAGGAGTAATTTTGAACAAATTAATTGACTAAAATACGATCAACTATCACAGTGTATCTTTGTAACAATATGGTGTATCTGTTTGTACCTTAGAATAAAGTTAATTAAATGTTTATCCACAAAAATCACACCTTATTCCTTGGAACATTTTTAATAGTTTCTTTCATTATCCTTTTGGTGGGGTAAAGGAGGTCTACCCTGAATTCTACAATCCCTCATGGTATAAGCTAGCTATTGCCCAGTGATGCAATAAAAGTTTGTATTATTATTTCTTTCAACAGAAAGAAAGAGGATGTAAAAACTAATTTAACTGTATTAACATCATCTTATCAATAGTTATTATATAACAACAATACAATGCCATGTATCGTAAGGTCTTCATTCAAATATAATTTAATATAAACTATTTTATTTAACTAAAAATACAATACTGTTGCAATTTCTTATCAAAATAGTTTGTTTCCTGCAATAGATTTCTTTTTGGTATATTCCAGAAGTAACAGACTTCCACAATGTATACCGATTAATGCATTTAACAATGTAAACATACATTAGTTTGAACTAAAACTAGCTACTTTCCTTCTTAGAAATACTTGAAATTAATATTATGACAGTATTAAATACCGAAAAAAACATATACCTATAGCTTTTAAATGAGTTTTAAGCATTTCTTACCCTTAGCTCATGTGTGATTATAGCTGTATTTTCAATGTTTGTGGTAGAAAATACAAATCGAAGGAAATAATTACATTTTGTTTTGGCAACTGTTCAATTGTTGAATATGCTATTATACAAAAGTTGTTCTCCCGAACATTACACAAGAACAAAACTTCTAGTCATTTAGACATACTTTGTAGTTATTTAGATTAGTATGTAGTATAGTTATTTAGGCATACTTTGTCATTCAAACTTATTTATATGTAAAACATATTATAATTGTCCATCACATACTTAAAGTTCAATGTTTCAAACTCGTGAATTATTCATAACTGAGAAATAAAAAATAAGGTTTATTGAAAAATGTAAAATACAAAGAATACGAAAGTAAGATATATAAAGATGTAAACTCTGCAAAGAATGTGATAAGACAAACAAAAAAATGTAAATTTAAGGAGGAATACAGTGCAAATTGAATGCCTATAAAATAACTTCGGGACTTTCTTAGGGATACTAGACTTAAGACTAGTTTTACTGAAGTTTTTTTTACTTAATAAAATACGAAATTATAATTTGGGGGCAAACATAATTATGCATAATTATGTCTAGTATGAAAACAAATATCTAACGCTTACATACTCTATTTAAGTTATTTCGTGTTTCATCTTATTACGAAATAGTAATTTTTATGGTTACTGATAAGCGCATTACTAACAAGCATTTTAAATGTTTCATGAAGGTAGAGCCAACTCACTAAACACAGTACAGTGTAATTGAATTTAAAAAAAAATAAATCTTATTAAACGTGTCGTTTTCTTACATCTCGGTACATTCCTTCATTAACGAGCCTTCTCCATATTTTAAAGTATTTGAACTACTTTAGAATAATAACTGGGTTTTCCTCATTACTTTGTTTTGAAACATTTGCATTAATAAGAAAACAATGACAAATACAAACACGAGTGCTTCTTTAAATATCCAAAATAGATGCTTTTTTTCTTTAAAAAATGTGAAATAAAAACATCGATTAAAAGTTGCTGTAAAAAACAAACATCTATACAACATATTTTCCTTTGTCTCAATTCAGTCCTATTAAATATAATTTTTCGTAATTGATATCAGTGTTATTTATTAATGTTTATATTTAGTGAATATACTCGTATATGCAACTTATCTAATAGTCTCATAACTTCCAAATTCAGGTATATTTTTTTAAAAAATTTACATGCCAAAACTGGAAACATTTTAACAAAACGTTTTAAAGCTAAGTTTTTCACACACACTATTGAAATAATATCAAATACACATTTAGAATACATTTATAAATATTTTAATTTACATTTTCAGAAATAAATTTACGACAATTAAAATTATCCCATCAGAACTGTTTTTTTAAAATTATTTAAATTTTTGCACTAAAATGCAATTTATAAACTTAAAATAATGCCAATTAAACCTCATAAATAAATATAACCTAAATAACCATGTACTTCATCCGTATGTGTATCCACTGTACTTACAAAACTGTAATAACTTTCTTTGAAGGCTCTTGGGAACTGTAATAAATAGCTTTGGGATGCGAGTGTTTTAAGGTATGACCCACAGTAAAAATAAAAGCATTTTTAAGCAGTACATATAAGAAATACAAAAATACGACATATAGTAATTCATAATAATTAGTGCATTGCTTGCTTAAATAATGAAAGTGAAAGCTTAGCTTCTTTTCAATTACTTTTTCACAGTTTCATATTTTAATTCTTGTAAACACAGAACTTTTTTTCTCGTTTTTAAGCAAATTGCTGTAATAAGTACACGAAACATAGTTCATGAATATATTATGTCACAAAAATACTTCTCCATTACGCTCATTTGCTTTCATATTGATTGCCTAAAGAATTAAAAAAAATCTTATAATCACTAAATATTCCTATTATACATAAACATTTTGGTTACTCAATTTTACTCTATTTTGAATATTAACAAACAACTGTAGAAGTTTAATACTTTTTATTCAAATAAGATTTTAAAAGCTGATTTATTTTTAAAAACATATTCGCTTATTATGCACTAATTATTCTGCCCTACTTGTTAGTTTTAAAAGCTTAAATCGAAGTTATAAAAAAGTATATTTTCAAGGTATGTTTCTTCAATTTTCTAAATAAAGCTAAAACCTTCGCTTGAGAATTTCAGTAGAAAATTTTACAACAAGAAAGATTGTATTAAAAAGCTAATTAAAACTTTTTTATTACAAGAAGGATTAGCACAAACTTTCATACCTTAAGTAAAGTTAGTTTCCAAAACTGTTAGCGAAAAAAACATGCACATCATTAAAAATAATTATAATTACTGGAAATCGAAAAATAATAATAATTGTAAAAATATATTGTTTTCATTTGTATCAGTATACTTATTAAATGTTTTTACATGCCTGCTAGAAAAATATTGAGTTCAAATTTTAATGGATTTTATGACTTATATTTGTAAAAAATAAAAATATAATAAATATGTGAATAAATTTTTTACTAGAAACATAATGACTAATTTAACTTTATTTTTAATAAAGAGATTTAAATTTTTAAAGCAAAAAATTAAGATTTCTTTCAGAACTTCATTTTATAGACAATAACGTTTATAAAATTTAAACAACATTTTTATTTTAAGCATAAATTTTTAAAGAAGCGGAGCAGTTTTTCTGAGAAAAAAACTGAGCCTGAACTTGCATTTTAATTGCTTCTTTTCCTGGTATTTCTGGCATTTTTAATAGGGAACTATTATTAAAAGACAAGAATGTGACAAAAAAGACTTCTCGGAATGAATAAAACATTGTTTAATTTTAAAACTAATTAACAAAGAATGTTGAGTTGAAGAATTGCTGCTCTGATATTTCAAAGCAATAAAAATTTTTTAATACATATGAATAATTTATTTTGAAAGTAAACTTTTTTTGTAATTTAAATAAAATAAATGAGATATTGTCCATTAAGCAGTTTTATGAATCAAAAATAAATGCATAATCGGTCAATTACTTTCTTTAAATAAAATGTAACAAGCCAAAAGTTTTGAATTGAACATTTTTGGTTTTAAGTTATAATATTTCCCTTAGGAAAATATCTAACAAAAATTTTGAAAAATTTATATTTTTAATAATTTATAAGTTTATATGTGACAATATTGATCAGTCCTAAAGAGCCTTTCTGTATATACTGACACTTTGGATTTCTGTTTTTTTTTTTCTTCTGTTACTCATTAAATCATTGCTTAATTCATTTGCAACATTTTTTTCAACACAATTATATGAAGGGATATTATGTAACTAAATTGCACACTACCGCACTTCTTTATGCTGTGATTTCACCAGCTAATGAAATTTGTTGAGTCCTAGTTTTTTATTTCAGTTAATTAAAGGAAAAATCACGAAGTTTCTGTAAAGGTAAGTATTTGAAGTGAAAATTTAAAAAAAATCAAAATTCTGTTGGCAAGTTAAGCGTATCGCGTTAAAATTGTGTGTTAAGCAGTTTTTATTTAACGTTATCGAGTTATACGTTTTTGTGTTCTTCTAAACATTATATTTTATTTTATTTATGCAACACATCAATGTTTTAATACGAGTTAAAAGTACACTTTGTATAATTACTATGGTCGATAATATTTTTAACCATAGCAAACACAGAATTAATACCAGCAAAATGTGGAAATTATAATTAGTGCGAGACCCATTATACATATTTTTCATTTTGACTCATGCTCATCACATGATAGGGCTGATTGGAGATCTGAAGGATTTGACACTTGAAAATGAATGTTGTACAAAGTTTAACGAGAAAGCTTTTGTTGATGGACGTAAAATTGTACGCATGTTTTCCTGATATCCTTTAGATGATTCTACGTGTAGACGCGTTATTGGAAAGATTAAAAAGGGGGTGAGAGAGAAAAGTAACAGTCGTTTCTAGAGAGTTCATTATTATCCCTACCAAGTTTCAAGACTTTGGAAGGTATTTCAAAACGCTAGAATAGGTAGTAAGCATAATGGGGGGAGTCGTGTTAGAAGTGCGACACCTGCAAAAGACAGGTACATTGTCTTATTGGCAAAAAATGGATCGGAACACCATGACAGATGAGCACCACGGGTAAACAGATCTTTCAAAAAATGGTAGTCAGACATTAAGGAGGAGAATTTTTAATCCCCTGTGAGATCTGCTGCCTGTGTTCGATTCCCTAGACTTCACCACATTATTACTCATTCATCGTCATGTCGTTATTATAGTAATTGGACCCATAAGGACTTGGCTTACGTATTCTTCTCCAATTAATGTAGGCTTAGTAATAAGTCTGAATATATATACAATACACGAGATTGGTACAGTTTACTACCCGAATATATCCAAAAAAGGGAATTATATCTTACATGGGACATTATGGTAAGGGTCAGCATCATGGTCAGCTGCCCCTACATGTGCTTGCAACTGGAAATATAACCGACCAGCGATACATTAATGAAGTTCTGCTGCCTCACGTTTGCTTTTTCCGTGGAACAGTAGATGATAAGCTTGTTTTCATGAACACTACGCAACATATCACTGTTGAGAAATTTTAAAACAGCAGGGGTATTCTGTGACTTGTATGTCATGTACGTTTTCCTCCTCCGTTCTGAATTAAATATGTATAAGATGATTAGGGTAGACAGCTTTTTACATCGACAATATCCTCCAAAAAAACTAGAATATCCTAATCATTGAACTAAAGAAATGATAGAATGTTCAATGGGGTACATTGAACATTGACCATTCACTTTCCTTGACCATCCATTGACCATTCACCGTCCCAAGATCTCTTAACATGATCTCCGAAGAGGTCTTCATCCCCTATCTTCAAAAAAGGGAGATGAGTACAGCTTGCCATGATAATTTAAAGAATTAAAAGTTTAAAAGAATTTAAATTTAAAAATTTAGTGATTGCACTCTGGAAATTAAATTAAAATTGGTGGAGCCTTTGGTTTCTATTGCTTTGATAAAATTTGTTGTGCGTAATGTAAAAACTTTATTATTCAATAAAAGTATAAATGAAGAAAGTATGAAATTCTATGTCAGGCGAAAAACAACCTCTGAAATCACAGATTCGAGATCGGCGACTTGTTCTGGAATTTTTTCATTGACGGGATCAAAAAGTTGCGCAGCTAGGAAATCCCAGCACCTTGGCCGTCCGCCTGCCAACTGATGGTTTCCAAGAAACAGCCAATGTGCCTTGTGTGAACAGTCGCTCGTCCAATCAAGGAGCTGTATGAACTAATAGAGAAGTAGGATAAACTGCCTTAGCAGCTGTTAAGTAATGCTGTGTAAACCATGCCACGATATGAAGAATGTTGCATCAGACTCAATGGGGGACAGTTACTGAAAGATTTACTGAATTAACTAAATTTACTGAAACAGGAGATATGTATTATATTCTCTTTTGAAACATTTTGAATAAAAATTTGAAGAACACATAAAACATTTTTTTCATCAATTTCTTATCGACAGATTAAAAAGTTTTTTTTCTTTTTTTATGATGAAGTTTCACATTAAATTTCTCTTTTGTCGAGTAAATATAACTGAAATTATTTAAAAGATTCTTATATTAAAATAACTGTTCCAACTTTTACTTATTCTTATAATTAGTGTAAAATATAGTAAAATGATTTCAGTTCACATATATTTGTAGATCATTCTAAAAAATTTCTAATTCTTATATTCTTTAGGACGATGTAATTTGAAGACTGATTCTCTTAAATAAAAAAAAATACACATAAACATGTTCTTCTGCATTCTAAATGTTTGATAAATCCTACTATCATTTGAATATAATAATGAAAACTAATCAAGATATTATGATAGAAATCGGTTAATATTGAAGTACCACAGTTAAACTTTAGATGTTTCAAAAATTAAGCTGAAAACTATTCGTAACATGTACTTCAACTTCGTTAAGTCTAATCAAAGATAAGCTAAATTTTAAATGTAGATAAAGTAAAAAGAATTGTTATGTAAGAAGTATAATCTCTGTTTGTAAACAGTAGAAAACGAGAATAAGTATGAAGGAATAGATATGCTCTACTTGTATAATTAATGTTTATCAGACAATGTACACTTATTATGAACAGAACGGGTATAGGGACTTTGAAATTTTCATACTTTGGAATGCGGAAATAAATATTTAATGCAGTGAAAGTTCCGGGTTAGACAATCACATCATTTCAACTATAAAACCGTAATATTTTCTCTTAAATACTTTCTAAATTAGATTTTCGATAGAAAGGTAGAATTAGTCTTTGAAAAGGTAGTCTTTTCTGCAGATCAATAGGCATTAAATTGTATTAGTTTCCATTTCAAATGCGTAACATTTCTAGAAACAGATTATTCATTGTTTGGTATATTTATTCTCAACATCTCATTATCTCTTTTCAGGTTTCAGTTCCACTTTGATCAAAATTTTAAACTGTGTTATGAATTTATTCAATGCTAAGCAAGTTTTCTGCGGTTTACATAAACTTCATTCCTTATATATATATGTGTGTGTGTAATAATTCACCAATGTTTAATTCCAATGAAAAACGTATCATATACTATATATGTATATATATATACATATATATATATATATACACTGGTGTGCAAAAATTAAGGACGAGACGGTTTTTTCAATATAATTTTGTACAAAAGCATTCCAAATCAACACATTTAATACCGTAAGATCCCCAATACGTAAGGACATGAGAAATCAGAGGGATAAAAAGAAGCTTTATTGAAAAAGTAGCATGGAGCGCAATGCGACTGAAGGCAGAAAAATCCCCGTAATGGGTGTCCAGCAAGAAATATCAGGTCTTTAGTAGGGGATATGATCTCCCCTGACTGCTAGGCAGGTTTCACAGCGTCTGCCCATGCTGAGAATGAGGGTGTCAATGAGTTGTTGAGGCATTGCTGCCCATTCATCTTGCAGCGTCAATCGAAGCTCCGGAATCGTTACTGGTGGTAAGGTACGAGCTGCCAAGCGTCTGCCTAGAAAATCCCATACATGCTCGATGGGATTGAGATCCGGAGATCGTGCCGGCCAATCCATACGTTCAATATCCTCACTCTCTAAGAGCTGTTCGGCAGCTACTGTGCGATGACATGGTGCATTGTCGTCCATGAAAAGGAACTGCGGACCCATAGCGCCTCTAAAAAGACGCACATATGGAAGAAGAATCTCGTTACAATAACGGGTCCCATTGACTGAACCTGCGTCGAAGATGTGAAGGTATGTACGACTACCAAGCATGATTCCACCCCAAACGAGAACACCGCCACCTCCATACCTGTCCCTTTCAATGATGTTCGAGGGATGATTGCGGCTTCCCCGCTCTCTCCAGATGAGAATCGCTACTCAGACTGAATCTGCTCTCATCTGTAAAGAGTACTCGTCCCCATTCATTGTCTCTCCAATTCCGGTATTCCCGGCACCACAGAGAACGCCTTCTCCGATGGGCAGGCGTTAGAGGTACACACCGTACAGGGCGTCGTGCAAACAGACCACCACCGTGCAGTCTTCTGGCCACGGTAAAATGCGATATTGGTCGTTCAGTCGCCTGTGTCGTGTGTCTAGCGATTTCTCCCGCAGTCTGCCGTCTGTTTCTTCTGGCCTGTAAGGCAATATACCGGTCCTCTGCGGGTGTGGTTCCTCGTGGACGACCACTACTGAACCCCCGGATAGCAGTTCCTTTAGTTTGAAATTGTCTCCAAAGTCGTGAAACGATACTGTGAGCAATTCCGAACTCTGCAGCCACACTTGTCACACTGCGACCTTCCTCCAACTTCCCAATGATTCGACCTCGGGTAAAAGCATCCAGATGTCGTCTAATAGATTGATTATTCGCCATTTCTCGCTGAGGCAGCAACTCGGTGTGATTTTAACTGCTATACGGTGTGCAATCTCTTTGTCAGAATTACTAATCTTACACCGACAACATGCTTTACTACTCAGACACTCCCCCATTACGTCTACCTGCATATCTGCGCATGCGCTACCGTACATCACCTCACTTAATCTCCTGAGTGGTCTTTCTGTCCGCTCTTCCTCTTCGTTCAGCTGATATGCTAATTTTTCGACTTCGTCCTTAATTTTTGCACACCAGTGTATATATATATATACAGGGTGATTCACTACCATACCTAGAAACTTTCAGGGTGCGTAGGGGGTACAGAGATGACTCGAAATCATATAGGAATGCAGGATCGCAAATGCTGCAGTTGCGAACTATAGTGCAAAGAAGCAGAAAGACAGAACAGAAAGAACAGCACATTAATGGGACAGAAAACATTTTATCAAATGGTTGTACTACAACAGGTGTTTGAAATTACGACCAGAAATCGTCTGGCAAGTCTGACAGTGACACTGCATGGAATTCTTGACATTCTGGAAGATTCCTCTAGGTCGTCTTGAGGTAGATAGTGCTAAACGGAAGGTTTCGCGAACACTAATCTTGCTTAAGTCATCATTTGTGATCTATTTCCTTAGGTAGTAGGATAAACTAGTATTCAAACGTCGAACTACAATCATGCTGATAGTGTATGGAGATACGAATTACAACAGCCACGCAGTTTGGGGGTTGTGCCAGGAACGTTATCCAAACAGGAGTATTTCACTTCACAGGACCTTCGCAAGTGTGAACAGAAGGCTACGTGAGACTGATTTTGTAAGGAGTTAACTGGTTCTTTTTGGTGTACGTATAAGATGCCCGTTCCTTCAGATGAAGACCTAATCCTATAAATATCTGTAGCTGCCGGAGGATACGTGACGTGCCAGAAAGCTTGCAGAACATAAGGAATTCCAAGCAGCGTTGCTGTCAGACTTACCAGACGACTTTTGGTCGTAATTTCGAACACCTGTTGCAGTACATTCTTTCAATAAAATGTTTTCTGTCGCATTAATGTGCTATTTTTTCTGTTATTTTTCTCTGCTTTTTTGCACCATAGCTTGCAACTATGACATTTGCGATCCTGAATTTCTATGTGATTCTGAGTCGTCCTTGTAACCTCTATTCATCTTGCAAGTTTGTCGGTCTATTAGCGTATCACTGTATCTCTATATATCATTTGGCATGTAACGAAAGAATGATGAGTTAGTAGTAAATAAATCCTACTAATCAGATATAGATAAATCAATGATTATTGTCTTGAGCACGTGGCCTGCGTGTCGTGAGTTCGAGCCCCAGTATCACTGAAGACTCATCGTGCAGAGTAGCAGATTAAATCACTATGTTCGCCCGTTGGCATGGCCTTTAAGTTTGTAGAGGAGATATTATGGTTCAAAATTACGAGGTCCCATACTATTAGTCTTCTTGTTGATTTTTATTGACTCGTTAATATACACTCACTCCCTCATTTAAGAAGGTCTAAACTCGAACGGGTAGGGTAATAAGCAAGTCTTGAGATTGTGATCAATACTTTTGTAGTCAACAAACAAAGATAAGACTGCTGAATACTTTACTTCATGGGTGCATGCATAGAATCTATATGAGCACACATTTAAAGATAATTATTATGGAAAAACCCTTCGGCTGCGATATTTCATTGAGTCTATATTTCATATGAGATCTAATGCAAAATGTCATTAAGAGGAAGGTAGGTAATAACCAAGCTTGAATAGTTTCTCTAAGGAATGTTCGGTATCTTAATTAACTATAGTACGCGATGCAATATAATCTTAATTTAAGAATATAAGGAGAGCTTATATAATTATCTTTTGCGACAGTGCCGTTTTTTTAGTGTTTGCCATGCAAAGGTCTTAATTAAGGCCTATTTATCTATTGATAAGAGAACAAGTAACTGGAATTTTATCCAAGGCCTTTTAATGTACATTTTTCATGTGATACTAATGTATTGAATATTCATTCATGTAAACAATGCATAGGTAAATAATATTAAGATGTAGTATATCTTGATTTTTTTTATATTTAACTTAATCATTGTAAATTACTAGTCACTGATCGTTTATTTGTTATGTGCGAAATACAATTTTTTTTTATCTAAAATAGTTTCTAGTTTATAAGAATCCACTTGAGTTTCAATTTTAGTATAAGAAAATGGAAAGGAGACCGATGAATTACGTCACAATATTTTCAATTCATTAAACAATAAAACAACACTTTTTGATGAAACATAATATGTAACGGTATTCAGTCAATTAAGCAAACCAATTATATATCACTCGTATACAAAATTTAAAAAATTCAATTTTTGACACACAGTTAGTAGAAGAAACTCATCTGATTTAAGTCTTTCGAAAAAAAAAGTTTATCGAGAAATGAAGTTTAAAAGCAAAACAATCAACTAAATATAAAATTTAATTGAAAAAAATGTAATTAATATATTGACTTCAGGTAACATTAACAATCACTAATTAGAAATAAAGTGCTTAATTAGCATTCGATTTCCTTAAAAATTATGGAGAAATTTGGAAAAGTGTGATGTCACTCTAATCGTCGAGCTTAGATAGTAAATGCGCGTCATCATACGTATTAAAATCAAATTTATTCGTTAGCATTCAAAGAATGTGCCAAAGTTTATGTTTATGAAACATTAGAAAATTATGATTGTTTAATTAAAAAAGTGGGTAATAGATTCCTTGTAAAATATTTGGTTAGACTACATACATTTAAAATTTATCACCAATATCCCTAGCATGCAAATCCTATAAACTTTAAATCAATGTATATATTAGGTGATTTATTCAATTTGGACAAAAAATATTCATTTCTTAATCAATATAAGTATTTTTAAAAAAATCTGTTTATCTCTTTTGTAGTACATATAAAGTATCCAGACAGTTTATGAATAAAAAAGAATTAAAATAATAATAAACAAGACTTTGGATTCGTTGCATAACTAGCAGTTTCACGATTTTTCAAGGTTTACTTACTGCATAAAGTATTGTGAAGTATTATTTCAGCAAATGCATTAAATGAATACATCTTAAAATATCTTAGTTTAAAATGAGTATGTTATAGTTAATGTGTCTGTGACCCTTCATATACCATTTATTTTGGAATATCTTGCTTTAAATGTATGAGTCCCTTTGCACAAATGAAATAACTCTCACATCAAAAAATATATATCAAACGCATACTCTGTTTCTCCATTACTCATGAATATTAAAATGTGTGTTCCTGGAATTTTTCCATTCTGTTAGATATATATCGCTGCAAATAAATCAAGTAAAACTATTTTGTTATTGTTTGAGTAGAATTAGTTTATGTATGGGTCAAATAAATAAAATAATACGAACCCTGCTGACTAAGTAATACCCATACATTTATCTGTTACTTTTTTTTTTAATTTAAAGAAATGCCTTCAATTTTATTTTGCCTCCAATGTGATCCTTATTTACTTGAACAGATATTTGAAAGTAAAAAAATAATAATATCGTATTTATTCGAACCTAAGCCGCACTTTTTTCCCAATATAATAGTCATTGCTACAAAAAAAAACCGGGTACGGCTTAAAACCGAAAGTGGGGGAAAATAGTTGAGGGGGGGGAGGATTGAACATGATTTTTTTGATGGTTAAAGCAATTATAGGTCCATATATGCATTTAAAAAAATTGTAATGCTGATAAAATAAATTAAGTATTTACTTATTATTAGTCATTATTTTATTTATTTATGTAGATTTCGTAAATATTGGAAATCGATAAAACTTTTTATGCTTATTTATTTTTTCATAAAACATGTTTAGAATTTGGAGAGTGGCTTAGTTTCGATGGTGGCT
Source organism: Trichonephila clavata (assembly GCA_019973975.1). Lineage (NCBI taxonomy): Eukaryota > Metazoa > Arthropoda > Arachnida > Araneae > Nephilidae > Trichonephila > Trichonephila clavata. The sequence goes on along the minus strand of BMAO01031167.1, from coordinate 94,335 downwards.
TAGATCTGAGTAAATACAGTAATTAAATATCCTAAAATCTCTAAAAATTAAAGAAGACCTAATTTTAATAAAATAAGTATATAAATAATTTAAAATTTAATTATTTTTATTAAACTTTTTTTAAAAAAATGTTATTTGATTAACAACGAACAGAAATATGAAATACAAGTTTTAAATTATAAGTATTCATATAATAATAGATTTAATTGATATACTTTTAAATATTTTCAATGTATTTTGTAGTTTGATTTAATATCATTTTATTGAAAAGTAACAAAGTTAACATTTCTATTCACACTTAAGAACTTCTTTAGTTGAAAAAATTGTTAGGTCTTAAGGATTTCCATAAAATTGTTCTAAGAGAAACAATTCTGACATAAATAAATAGAAATAATAAGTTATCAAGAATTACGATAAACTGGAAGAATTTAACATCATAAGTGCAGCAATTATAATTTATTTCATCTAGCTTACGGGTTCAAGAATTCACGCTCGTTTGATTCTGAAAAGAGAATAATTTACTGTATAACGTTATTTGCGTCTTTTTCCAAAGGAAAAAAAATCCAAAAAAGCTTCAATGTAATTTAGGATTAAAATAAATGAGTTCTGCTCGCCTCAGAAGTTATAAAATAATTTATTGAAGTGATAAGAAGAAAAGTACATAGAATGACATAATGGAAAAGAATTGGTAAAAAGCTACCAGTAACAAAATTGTTCGAAATTATTTTGTTATTTTCCTATGTAGCAGAAAATGCAGCCTGAGATCAGCACCAAGGGGAAAACATTTATTTCATGATAGCATTAATAGTAAAAATGCTTTAATGAAGAATAGAGAAGCACATTAGTTTAATTATCAACTAGAAGTAACATTTCTTCCAAGTATTACGTTTCTTGTACTGTAATAATTTTGAAAAGTAAAATTCACGATCTGAAAGTAATTTAAACATTTTGAGTGTTTCCCTCAAAATCTGAATTTCTTTAAAAATTTTAACAGAACACGGAATTTAGTCTTTGATTATATTAAAATGAATATTTGACTTTTATCAAGTATTTAAGTTTTTAAACATGTATGTGATAATTTCTATTCATCTTTTTGGAGTGATAAATATTCTCAACAATGTCGAGAAAAAATTGAACCATCTCATATTTTAATGTATGTTTACTTCGAAAGTTAAAAAAAAAAAGACTTAAAATTCTATAACTTTTTATAATTCTGCTCATTTATATGTATATATGTGTGTGTGTGTGTAATGGTGTCTGTCATGTGGTGGTTTTATGTAGTTCATTATCCCGATTGCTGTAGTGATGATATTTATTTCAAAGAAGCACCTTCTTAATTTGCATACAGCTTTTATTCATAGTAACACACAAACATCTCTGGACAGCACACCACAGAAAACTCAGAGCACAAATATACACACGTGCCTTTTGGGCGAAGACAAAGACAAAAAACAAGAGAGGGAATTATTCAATTATCTAATTTTCCTATACAGGGAAGAACAAGGAAAAACTTATTATAAAAAATACAGTAACGCGTTAAGCGAAGGGATTAATTAATTATTTATAGTAATGACATAATTATTTAAGGAATATTAAATCCCGGTTAGAAGCCGCAAGAAAACAATTGGAATCACCAAAAAATCTATCAAAAATTCAAAGTCTAAAGAATCAGTAATAAATATGCTAACATAATATTTTTAATGATATAGAAAAAAAGATAAATTGAGACCCACGTTTCGAAATAGAGTATAAGGATTTATGAATCTGGTTTCTATCTTCTGGCTTTGTTAGTTGATAGTTTAGTCTTGTTATTTTTTTCAATATATTTTACTATATATATATATATACATACATATACAAGCCCGCGTGCACAAACCTACATATTAAATGCACACGTATATGTATCCGATATTTGTCACAGGGGTCTCACGAATACCTAAAAAATGTCCCCTTCGAATTCTAACCAAACTCAATATTCTTATGTAAAATCCAACTCTGATCACGAATATATATTTCATAACACATTCATCGACGATATTTCTTTTTTCCTACATGGACATGTCATAAGAATGTTTTCTCCCTTTATATGAGAATGATCATAAAAACGTTCAATAAGAGAGAGAAAAAATTCACAATATTGTAATTCGTATTTCCTAAAAGAAGTAATCGGGATGAGTGTTATTGGTAAATAATGTATATGACATTGATTGAAAATTGTTTTAGTTATTTCAAACAAAATTTCAGCATTTTTCATTAAATCACATCTTTAACTATGCAACTGCATTGCTATATTTAGGGTGTTTATTTTTTTTCATAATTTTTAATACTACTCAAAATTAACTTAATAATCTCTGTAACAAGTTTTATTTCCAACCTTGCAAACAATAACGGAAAAATTTTAATATTTATGTGCCTATTTTTCGATTCATTATCGAGGAAGAGGGGGAAGAATGACTTTTTTTAAATGGAAAGATTCTTCATTTAAAAAAAAAATGTGTGCTAGTAATTCATCGAAATTTTTCATATATTGTTTACTTGAGAACCACTTTTTTGTGGATATAACTATACATTGATTATTTATAAAACGATACTTCGAGAATTTTCTGGATTCTACACATAATTGAATTCAAAATTAAATACGAATTACTACATATCTAAAAACCAATGAATACAAAGAATTGAGACTTATACAAAAATAAATACTCATTCAAAAAAGAACAAATTGTTTACTTTTTACATGAAATTGAACTATAACTTCGGCAAAATCAAATGGAAAAAAATGGAAATTTTATTTGCCAAGAAATCTATATTGCGTTAACCGAACGTTATATTTAACTGCTTATATATATAAATGCGCATACGTTCTACGTCTTTATGTCCATACACAAAGGTAGTATAATTAACAATAGGGTTTTATGTATGTATATAGCCCTATAATTATTAACAATACCTTTGCGTGGGGACATAAAGACGTAGAACTTAAGCCTTGCTTAAAGTACTCCAATCACATAATGGCCATAATATATAGATATGATATAGTATTATAGTACAAGGAAACTTAATATACATACATAACACTATTACAGTATTTACAGGTGTCGAGAGTGTATTCCAAGTAATTATTGTAGTAATAGTGATATTTCATGATATTCGGTAATTTACTTTCTGAATAATTGGTGTTTGGTAACTCATAACTTTTTTGAATTATTTCCATAATACTGAAGAGAAATAGAGTTTAATTTCATATATCAGTGCAGATGTTAAGCCATATAATGATACTTAATTCCAAATCTACAATGCATTAAAAATATTCAGTAGTTATTCTAATAGGTGTTAAATATTAGGCCTTATGTCAAAGCTGTATTAATATTACAATCGGAAAAAAATTATCTATTAAAATCTTATCCATTGAAAGCATTTGTGTAATTCTAAACATATATATATATATATATATATATATATGTATATGCGTGATTGCTTGTTAAATATATTTTAATAAGAATATTGTTGGAATGAATTTCGAAAGTTAGGATATATATATGACTGTGGTGTTCAATAATATTATACTACTATACTAAATTACTCTAAATCTATCTTAGAGCAAAACAATATGCAAACAAATAGAAAAATAATACAGAGCAAAGAATTATTACACATACTATATCATAGCAAATTGTAAATCTTAGTGATATTAACAACTATTAATAAATGAAAATCAATATTTAACATTTATTTAGAAATTACATAAAAACAATTATTTAAAAGTAGTACAGTGAACCTTTTTTCGTTCCTCTTTTTAATGTTTTCAAGTTGATATATACGATAGTCTTACTAAAAGACATATGTTTTCTGTTTATTGATTTTGCTTAAAATATTAATGAATTTAATGCTTTTCAAATTCCCAGAAAGCAATCCTATCAAAATTGAGAACTAGAAAGCAAAAATTGCACTTTTGGGGTTACTATCAATAAGTAGAGCACTCCTTTTCATACTTTTCTATTTGGGTTATACAGACTTCTATATTTCTGTGAAATTAGATTATAAGAATGACATATTCTATAACATAATAAAACTACAATATTTGAAAGAAAAGTTTTTAAAAAAAACTATCATATTTTGAGAAGGCTAAATATTACTATTATAATGTATAATAGTCATAAATATTACTATTATATGTAGTACTATTATAATGATTTTTTCGGGAACATATTTAAAAAATAGTCAATGTATTAAATTCAAGATTAGCATTTTCATAGTTTGCAAGCCTTTTTAAGACAATCTGGGCTGTAACGAGATAAAATTTATATTTTATCGATTCAAAGATTCGCATTTTAAATATGGAATTTAGGATTAAGTGCATTACACTTAATATTTTTTGTCCATTGAGGCAATGACGAATAAGGCATTAAATTGGCCTGTATATTCCCTAATTTACACACAAAAAATTATCTACTACTGTGTAATTTAATTGTAAAAATAAGTTACCACCTTAGGCTTGTTTGCTGATGCCAGTAATGGTTTAGTCAAGAAATTATATTAGAATTCAAAATAACTATACGCAATTTCTCAATTTAAAAATATTAATAAAAGCTAGGAATTTGTCACTACTGAAATATGAAAAAAAAAACTATTTTTAACAAAAAGAATTTCCTCTCTTCTTTAGAGTTTCTAAAACTAAAGATTTAATAAGTTGTTATTAAATCTTGAAGCTCCATTCTCTAGTAAAAAAAAAAACTTCCTTCAATATGCATTAAAGCTAAGAAACATTTAGTATCATACCAAAGTAATATTTTAAATAATGTTCTACTAAAACAAAACAAAAAAAATGCTTATTGGTTTGAGAAAAAATACATTTACATACGCTGATCTGAAAAGAATGCGTTTTAGTATTCCAGAATGTAACCATTTTGAGCCCATTTTGTAGGGATTGAATATTGCTTTGCATTCTTAAAACGGAAAGTGAATTGATTAACATTAAAATGCATTGTACTGCGGCATTTAACGGTACATCTAACTTCTTAGCTCTCTTCCCACACACAAAATGAGAAACAACTTCTCCAGTTTTTGTTATTTCACTTAGCGAATTTCGCAAAGTGATCCACTCGATTGGATTTATATATATTTCATTTAAGCTTCCTAAATCCTTACAATGACACACGTATTTCTTTGAAATGACTTTTTCTCGGACGGAGTTTGTTTTCATTTTAGCTTAAGAGCAATAAATGAAAAGAAGCAATAAAGAAAAAAGGATGACGGCACTATTAAAAGAAAAACTTGGTCATTCTAAGGAAAAGTGGGAGGAAGATTGAGAGCGGAATGCAGTGTTGTTAGTTGAATAAGAAATCGTGTCGGAGCAAGTAAATAAGAGAAAACCCTGACATAAAAGAAGAGAACATTAATTTAGAAAGACATGTCTCCAACAGTCTCTTGCGCCAGTAACTGCTACCTGGGGAGTTCTTCCTATATGAAATGAGTGACTATCGTTTTAACAACCCTCTAAATGAAGAAATAATGATGTTGGGAAGCTGAAAAAATATTTAGGGGCTTTTTCTCACTTCATTTTGGAGATTGTCTTCCATGTGGGAAAGACATGTGAGAAAATTTTTAACATATTGATAGACAATTCTGGACACAATCTTTCCTAACATGCAAATAATTTACTGAAATTATTTTTCAATAAATATAATATTAATCAATATAAATAAATATTGATATCTTTATTTCTCGCTTAAGAATTTCACGTGGTACTTATTATTATATTTAACTTATATAACAAATCGTCTGGTAAATATGAGAATTTATGGAAGTTTAAAGTGTACATCAGAAATCACTAAGTATAATTTCTTTGTAAAGTTAGTTGACACGAACTGAAAATACATTTAACCTCTTAAGTGTCACCAGCGGATATATATCGCTCAACTTGTGCGTTATGAGCCTCAGGCGTATATTTCCGTCCTCGGAAATATGATTCATTTCTTTGTGTGGCTATCAGTAAAACTATTTCGAGGGCTTTGGAATGTAATAAAATCACATTGACAGTGTTTGAAAGGATTTACTTATTTCAGAGAAACATTTGCTTATTTGTGTCTTTTATTTTCTCCCATTACATGGTATACGCGAACCTAAGTGAAAAGTGGTGGTACTGGGAAACGAACCACGCAAATTTTAAACGGTGGTTAAAGGGTTAAAAGAACATTAATATTTTTAAAATTATTTTTAGTATGTAGTAATGAACAGTTGTCAAAAAAAGGATATTTTAATAACATTTACTGTTTTTATTCCAGCTCGACAAATCTGAGTATTAGATTGAATAGAAATAAATTATGGTATAGTGAATTAATTATTTATCTTAATGTAGTTTCTGAGACACACACACAGAATATTTTCTGTAACGAAAACCGTAATTTAGCTGTTATTAAATTCTTTGATTTTCCCTCTTAGAATTATCCTAGATTTAAAATTTCATAAAATTCCGCCGAAATGTTTCCCAGTTTCAGAAATGAAAAATAGAATCCTTTAAAGGTTTTGAATGTCTAAAACATTTGAATTGTAAAATGTTCCACTCAACGCTTTTCAAAGGCACAGTTTGCATTAATTGCTAGATAATGTGTTTTTTCAACAAAGAACTCAAAAAAAGTATGGAAGTGAATCGTAGCATATATATTATATAATCTTATTTAGATTTCTACAAATTTATAAACTTTTAAATTCATGATTTCACCTAAATACATCCAATATTAAATGAGAATATACAAGTTCATGATTTTTGATTATTTATCCGTTCCTCAAGTCTCATGAGGTTTCCTAATTTTTTACGGTTCGTTTCTAGTAGAACTGTGTCCATATTACGTTGTAACTTCATTAATTCGGTTTTAAAATTTCATTGATTTGATTTTCTAACTTCTACTCTGCAGTTCATAGATTTCTTCTTTTTTTAATTAGTTTGTTTTTCTCTCTTCTGTAACTCTGCTGTGTTACTCGTTTGCGCTCGAAAACTATTTTATCCATCCAAACGTTTTTAAAGAAAGGGTTTTTTTCAATTGATGTCTAATTTTTTTCCCTGTACTTGGAAAGTTTTTAGGATGATAAGTAAGACGAAAGAAGAGTTAAAATAGTTCGTTATACTTATTTAATATATTTATATGTACTCTAAAGAAAAGTAAAGTAAATAAATAAAAATGAAAAAAGAAGAGACAAATCACAAAATCGAAAAGAAAAAGTTTACAAATACCAAATTAAACAAAATTTCAAAAAACAGGAAAATTTTCACAAAGTAAATATTTGCATTCCAAATTATCTACACTTCCCCCACTATTAAATTATACCGATTAATAAAATGCAATTTACATGTATCTTTTCTCAATTGTTCTAACATAACTAGAATATTTAAATTTCAATTCCTTGCATATATACTGTAGCAAAATACTGTTTTGAAAATATACGCATGATATCTGAAAGAATTATAATAAATTCAAAATAACACAATCAACGGAAAATATTGATCTGTATAGAACCGTGCTAAACTTGTAATTTAATAAAACTTTCAGAAACTCAAAAATTCAAAAGATTATAAGAATAAAATGTCAATAGCTTTTTTAGATGATATTTCTTGCTTTTAGTGTAAATATGATGTACGTTATTATTGTTTCTTTTTATATAAATTTAGTACGGTATTTTAAAGTAAACGATATTATTTATAAGGTGATATTTTTAAAGTAACGTTTATAAGGGCAAAAATCTTTGCTCATTATTACATATAGCTTTTTGTTAAATTATTCGCAGGTAAACAATACTGTTACAGTTTGCAGAAATGTATTAGGGAGCATTAATAAAACTACTTAATTTATCTAGCAAATAAAAATTGGAAATAAATTATAAACAAATATATTTTTGTAACTTACAGATCTTGTTTTCGGAACTTATGAATCTTTTTAAATGAAACAAAAAAAAGGACATGTCCCTCTTATTATTCATATAATATGTTATTTTTATTAGCTTTGATAACATGTAAATGTGAAGAGTATTTCATTCGAGTGAATATGAGTTGAGATTTAAATATAAGAGCAATAAAAAATGCACGGTAAATTTAAAAAGCTGAACAATAAAGCAATGCACACTCAGAATAAATCATATAATTTAGTAAATCCAATATATACAGCATAAGTTTTAAAAAAAATATGTATCAAACGCGTAAATGAAATGCACAAAATAAAATATAGTTTTATTAATGTCTATGTCTATGTGTGTGTCAGGTAATAAATTTGTTTCTCTATTTATGATATTACAGTTAAAAACAACACAAATATGTATTGGAAAAAGGATTACTTGTACATTTGTACATTAACAGAAAATAAAGGCAAATATCTTTTTAGAAGGAGAAGCTATATTTTGAATAATAAATAATACTTCAAAAATCCATAAATAATTCATTCAAATTAACTATTCTACTTTTAATGCATTTTTAGATTGCTGCCAGCCTTTACATGTTACGTAAAATGAGAAATAAATTATTTCACAAAATGCGCTTCGAAATGATGTTTAATTTATTACATTTTCTGATTATATTATTCGAATCAATCCTTAAGATATAATGCACAGCTCTAGAATTTTAAAAACAAACATCCAAAGGCAAGGCCTATCGAATATTTTGATTAAATCTCTCTTTTCTAAATATTCTGATATGATCCAAGCTGTATTTCTTTTACTGTGTTTTAGCGAAAAACTTCCATTTCGTGATATGTTTTCCATAATTACCTTGCTATTCCATGTGCATCGAAAAGTTCTGGTTTGTTCTTATTGCAACCCCAGGGTACGAAACTCAATATAAATAAAAGCGCTGGTGGAAGAAATAAATTAGTTTTCTAGTGCAAGAAATATGTAAGTCAGAGTATTTGGTAACATTCCGTAAGTTTGGAACGCAAGATTACGCGAAGAAAATGGAAAATCGTTTTGTTTCCGTGTTCTCCTTTTTTAGGAACGATTATAAAAATGTTTTTCTTTGAAGTGTTCCTCAAGTGCATTGCGTGCAAAAATTCAATATATTTTTTTTTTAATATTCCTGAGGCAATAGGAATTCCAATGGTTCTTTTGGAGTAAATCGAAAAATTTAATCACTCAGCTGAGAGCTTGATTTTTATGAGTAAAAACTGATTATTTGGAAGAATTTCAAAACAAACACGGTAAAACTTTATTTACTATCCATTTATTGAAATTGTCTTTTTCACTTCGTTTAACATTTAGAAAACCAGCTATAGATAAACAATGAATTTTGAATTTATTTTTCTCTTCTGAAATATAGAATGTCTGACAAATCTCAAAAAATCATTAATTCAGTGTATCGTTTTAAATATTCAAGATTCAGTTGTCAAGAATAATTATTAAATTAAAATAGTGATTCATTTTTATCAGCGATTATTCTCCAAAAATTTAATTTCGTTAATAAACTGAATGCCCTGTAAGACATTATTATAATTTTTACATTTCGACTTTAAATAATTTATTTTTTTTCGATAATTTCCGTGTTTTATAGGAAACTTAACTCGAATTATTAAGTACGCATGTTAATAGTACTTTAAAAGACAGTTTCTTTATGCCATTAAAATATTTGTCAATATTATTAAACAGTTAAATTTGGTATTGATTATAGGTTTTATTAAGTATCAACAATTTGGTATTTATATCGTTACGTAGATCGGGGTTCATGGACTTTATACTATTAGATTAAATAGTAAAACAGTCCTTTAAGATCGATGATAATTTACTGTCAGAAAACAATCCTTAAAAATAAAGGATACAAACGTAAAACTCACACAAAACGTTCCAGATCTTTTAGACGTTCTACAGCTCTCAGTCACATCTATCAGTGTCTAAAAATAATGTCACGTAAAGTTTATTTGCTAGCAACTACTCGCTAGTGAACTCTTCAACAGACAACTCAATACTGACTCAACTTCTGCGAGTGACTGCTATTAATAGCTAGCGTGGCTGTCATCAAGCATTTTCTCGAAAATTCTGTTCACCTCATAGATCGTGATAATAATAGATTTCTCCAGTAATTTTCAGAAGCATCCATATGGTCACAAAGAGGGTTGCCAAATTGCCAAAATAGTAGGTAAAATTTACGCCAACTTGTCTCTATCGCAAAAATTTCGTCATTAAATTGTCATTATAATGTAAGGGATAATATTACTTGTGATTATTGCAATTTTTATGATAAAATAAATAAAACAGAAAGTAATATTAATGTATTAAGCATCTAAATAGAAATTAATTATATTATTTTAAGCATTGATAACTCAAAATTCGTAACAATATATTCCGAAAACAGTTTATTTCCTGGGCATAGGTAAAATATTAGCATTTATTTGTTTCAAATCGAAAGAATGTAATTAATAATAACTACTAGAACATTTAAACTTGCATTCGAAACATGGAGAGAAATAATATTACGGTTTCTCTCATTTATATATGAATAAAGGAAATGTATAATTCGGATGTAACGCTTTTGTGCTAGACAAACTGTTATGTGATCTGTAAATAAATTTGTATGAAGTACATTAATTTCCCAATTAAACATACTGGTTTTAGTCTTTTTATTTCAACTTTAATCAGTTTTCTCCTACGTCTATATTTTAAACGCAAAAATAATTACAGATTTCAAGTTAGAAAATTTAATTTCGTGTTTGAACTTAGTTCTGCTTTTATTCAAGAAAATAAAGTAGCATAAATATGCTATATTCTGCATATTTCCTTACTTGAATAACGTTATTTAATACCGTCTTTCAATTAAAATTTTCATTTAAGAGTTGTTAAGCTCAGATTTAGAAGTCGTTCAATAAGGGTTGATTTTTCCAAAGTCTTAGAAAAAAGTCTGTGAAATAAGGTACACGTTTAGATAATAACTTATTAGATTTTTAGAAAAAATTAGACATATACTATTATTATTGAAAAGTATTTACACATACTTACTTCGTTAATTATATATGTGTCTATAAAAGTTCAAACATTTTACATGCCCGTATAATTTTAAAATTATTTTCAATTTCCTTATGCAAATTCATTTTTTTCTAACTGTTTACACTTGATAGCTCCATATACTCTTAACTTCTTACAGTTTGTGGGATTTTCTAATAGCCTGGGTCTTAAATACTGCATAATCATAAAATATTTCATTCAGGAACGCTAAACGTGGAAACAAAAAAAATTCTGTATATTACAGTAGCATTTTCTAGAAAAATTTAAAAGAGGAAAATGTGATTCAAATTTATTTAAAAACACTTTTCATTTACTCTGGAACATTTTAAACTCAAGATTTGTAAATAATAAAGAAAAATCTTGACAGTGTTGTAATTTTACACAGATTCAGGAAATTTCATTAATAATCTTTGAAAATGAATTAAAATACTTTTTCGGGCGTATTTCACCAGTGAAAAATTGAATTGTTTCTTTGATTTGCATCACCTCTATTTATATTGGCATGAAAAATGTTTAAGAACCTTCATTCAAAATGAAATTATTTTTATTTTTGTTAGTTCATTCACATTTAAAATTATCTCCTTCAATCTATCGCATGTTCCTTAAAGAAATTATATAATTCCGTTTATTAACTATTAAACCAAAAGGAGCAGAATAAAATTCGTTATTTTTGAGATAATGGAACACAAAATGAATGTAAAATTTTCGCATTGAATCCATTCATTTCTCAAATCTAATTATAAATGAATTAGAAACTAATTAGAACTTAGTGCGGCGCCAAATACACATTCCAAGGCTTCTGTTTTAAAAGTCTTTCAGAAGCCCATAAATTCAAATTCCAAAATAGTAAAACTCATTAATAGCGTGTTAAATAAGTAATTAGAATCCGACAAGTGCTTAATTATTTGCATTTATCCATAATAGCGTATTTGCTGTTCTCTTTGGAAAAAGGGAACCCTAGATACAAGTTTCTTACATCATCGGTTTCCTTTAGAAGCTCATTACCACAAAGCCGGAGGCCTTCATTAGACGAAAAGGCGGTGATGAGTACCATCCTTGTCCTCAATCGATTCCACATGGTCAAAGAGGGGCGAAAAGAAAAACCAGAATAGCCGCCTGTGACTTATTTAAATAAGCTTTACTTTAGTTATATCAATATTATGTGCCTGAGTATGGAAGGAAGAATTTATATGAATATATTTTGTATGACAAAGCTGTAAATATTTGTTGGGAAGCAGATATAAATATATATATATATATATATGTGTGTGTGTGCGCGTGCGCGCGCGTGTGTGTGTGTAACAGACGTGGCCGGTGGCAGGCATTCTTTAATGTAATCACTATTTTTGATGGCATTGACGAGGCAGTCCTTTGAAAAAGTAAAATCAGTTTATTGAATATTTAACAAAAAGCGTTTCAACATAACCAGAAGCAGACACGAGACACAAAACACAAACCAAGCTGCAGCCGATGAGATGACGAAAAAGACAAAAGAGGATGGTCTCCAGAAATCTCAGGCAGCTCAAATCACATGATCTGAGTGGGTGGATAGATGTAGTTCAAAATACTCTCGTTAGGTGGCTGGCTAATTTATTACTAAAATGTGGGTCCTGAAGGGATGGACCGTAGGTAATTAAAAGATATTTAAAAGGATTATATTACTGGGATTATTACACACACACACACATATATATATACACAAGGACTATATTATTTCAGTAAGGTGCGCTACCATATAAGCCTCTAATTCGCGTTTACACCGCAACGAGTCTCTGTATCATTGACCAGCATCCTTTGCGAACACACCCGTGCCATTTCCAGCTCTGTAGTAGCCGTGTAAGCTTCGCTGTACGTTTTTAAAATGTTTATGGTGATTGAATCGCACGCCAAGTGTGAGATACGGTCTGTTATCCGTTTTTTAACTTCGAGAAACATGTAGGCTGAAGACATTCATCGCCAGATAACAGAAGTTTATGGAACGGAAGTAATGAGTAATATCAAAGTTCGAAAATAGGTCAAGAAAATTTAAGATGGGTGAGCAAACGTCCATGACAAAGAACGCTCAGGCCAGCCTTCGGTAATCACAAATGATTTGATGCAAGCAGTTGAAACAAAAATTCGTAAGAACAGGATATTCACGATAACTGCTCTTTCATTGGAATTACCCGACGTTTCTTGGTCGGTGGTGTACAAATTTATGACTGAAGACCACAACTTTAAGAAATTGTGCCCTCAGTGGGTACCGAGACTCCTCACAGCGGAGTTTGCCAGTTCATTGCGCTTTCTGATTCGTTACGAGGAAGAAGGGGATGACTTGTTGAGTCGAATCGTTACTGGAGATGAGAAACTTGGGTATCCCATATCACACCGCAATCAAAGCAACAATCGATGGAATGGCGACACACATCCTCTCCCGTCAATTTAATAAGAAAATAGTACTGTAGGAAAAATGTGTATATCTTTTCCTCTGCTTTCTATTTCCTAAGGAACAAGAACTGAAACTTTGATTCGAAAATTAAACATTCTTTTTGTTACATCAAAATTATTTGTTTAAATGTTTTAAATTATACTACATAACATTGTTAGAAATTAATGTTATTTTGCTTTCTGTATTGCATTCGTTATATTTTGTTATTAAAAACAATATGTGGAAAATGCAAGTTTAATCTAATAGAAAAGAGAGAGTACTAAGGAACAATAATTAACAAGGTTTAATGACAAAAATGTTTGAAAAAATATTTATACTGAAATGAATCCGTACAACAAGATACAGAAGCTACTAAAATCAACATTATACTTCGTTTATATATAATCATAATCATAAAACAAAATAATATCTTATATAACGAATACAAAACCCATTAAAATTAATATAATTTTGTTACATGATTTAGTTATTGAATAGAATTATACATATGTGAAATATGCATTCTTTAATTTCATTAGATAATACAATAATTCGAGGAAACATTATATATCGTAGAAACCAGAAACCTATGTTTATAGAATACTTATTGATTTAATATAAATGTATGCAAGGATGCATTTATTTCTAACATGAGTTTAATGCATAGAACATATTCAAAATTTGGATGTAATTTTTACCACCAATGCATAAATTTTAATTAACAGATTTAAAAAGAATCGAAATGTAATGGTGAGTATGCATATTCAATTCTCTTTTACGAAACGCTCTTTTACTATAGTCACACTCCTCTTTAGCTTGTGAAATTGAAGTTACTATAAATAGTTTTCGAATTTCTACCAAATGCTTCTGGAATATATCCTATTGCTGCTTCGCGGCAATTTCCGTTTACTTATTTTATTTATTCTGTATCCTTTCCAAGATAGACGTTATATATTTCGAGGACCATGACATTTTTCATTTAAAAACTTCGCTACTCAGTTGGAATCCTGCCAATCGTGCTGCGGGGTTAAATCTAAACGAAAGATGTACCGAATGCATTATTTGTCCCTAGAAGGTGTTTAAAAAACAACATTAAATCACACCTAACGTAAAATATGTTGCTAAAAGTTAATCTAAAGTACAGAAATAGTAGCGTTTTAAAAAGCTGAAGAATATTTGCAGTTATAGCTTTGAAAATTTATATGAATAGCTTAAGCACTTTCATTTGATATTCTAATGCATATATAAATATGTTTATGAATTTAACTAGGAATATGTCTAAATTAATGAAATAAATAAGTTAAAAGTTCGTAGAAAAACTAAACGAAATATATTGTTACAAGAAATATTTCTAGAAAGAGAGTCTAAAAATTAATAATGGAGATAACTCATAAAACAATTAGTACTTTTAGGAATTGGTATGTTCAACACAATTATTTTAAAATGTAATAAATATTTGCGGTTTTTTTATATATATACTAGAAAACGAAATTAATTTAATCTATCCTAAAATAATTTATAAGCTTTTTTTTTTATAATGAAACCTTAAAAAGTTTTATAAAACATTTTTTAATCTCTCCCAATTTTTTTAGCATTTGTCTGAGATCTGTGCTGCTTAATAGTAAGTACGGGATGAATATATACAAAAGTAATTACGGAATAAATTCCTTTTTTCAAAACTCATATTATTATTTAATAATGCATACTGATGATATCAAATTGCCACCTCAGGAAAATAAAAAATTACATGACACTTCATGTTATATGAAGTGTCGTATGCATTTTCATTATCCTAAATACATTATCTTATGTGTGTGTACCAAAAACAGAATTTTCATTTATAAATAATATCTTATATATATATATATATATATATATATATATATATCAAAAATACTATAATATGTCTATTTTAATTACTTTCCAATTGAATATTACGAACAAACAATGCATAAAGGATGAAGCATATTTAAACGCTGAAATTTAAACACCAATGTCTATAATACCAAAATAGAACGACACACTTAAGTACATCATCTCATCTGAAGCATTTGACATCATATATGGTTTGTCAATGTTGATGAAGATGTCCCTCCTTGTAGACATATGGTCATTGAATATTAACCTAGCTCAAGGCATCCAATGTACAATAAGCATTACCTTTTAGTGTATTATGGTTGAGCCTAAATACCACATATAAGTATGCATCCATTACGCTAATTGCAAGCTTTGGGATCGAATTAGAATTAGTTTACGTAAAAACACAGATATTTTCATGGATCATTTTTAATTTGCAATTCATTTATAGAATATACTTTCAAAAATACCATAGATATGAAATATTGAAACATACATATTTTGATGTATTTGTTATGATACTTTATACTTATTAAATTTAATATCTTTGGAATAGTGATTTTTCGAAAGAGTATAAAGGAGTCAACTATTTTTAATAATTAATGTCTGTTCAATTATAATATACGCGTAAAATTGTTTTGAGAATATATACTATCTTTTTAAAATAGAGATTTATTTTAATGTTGCTTTTTTTTTGGAAAAAATTGAAGAACAATGGCATACTTTCAAAACATTCTCTCTCTATGGAAAATGATTTTATAATAATAATAATAATTTGCCTATATTTACCTAAAACGGCGACTGAACAAGGACTTTTCGAAAGCAAAAATTAAAAAAGGATTCATTCATATTTTAATAAACTCAAGTCAGAAATTTTAACGAAAAACACCTTTTATTATTTAAATTTAGTAACTCTAAAAATAACGTAAACATTTCAAAATTCCCATTTCAAGTTATGTACAGAAGTCTTCACTGTGTGTAAATAGGAAATATATTATTATTATAGAAGCCTCTTCATAAAAAGAAGAATATTTTGCAAATATGTAATTCTTTCTTCCTTTTTTGTCACAAAACTGCATGCAAACATTTTTTACCGTAAACCGTATTCATAAAACCATTTTATGTATATATTCTAATTCTGTTAACAATAAACATCAGAAACATTATATTCATTTATACGCTACTGCAAAATCATGGATGTAGTGAGATAACTTAGGCCAAAATAAAATTTTAAACGCAACCTCAAATAGTAATAAAATAACTAATATAATTTGTAAGATACTTTTATCTTTGATGTAAAGATATATATATGTGAACAAATAAAAATCAACTACAGAATTTACAGTTATATTTTAGATATTCTAAAGAGTTGTTTTGAGTTCCATGATACTACTAAAGAAATCTGTAGTTTAGCATTCGAGTTTGAAGGAATATTTTTCAATTATGCTTCCTAATGTACCATTAAATGAAACTTGATTTCATATCTTATTTCATTTACATTTTGTCTTATTAAGCCTTGTATCTTTTGAAAATCAAACAGTTTTGAAAGCTATCCTTATCAATATAATTTTTTAAAAAAATAAAGATTAAGGCTGAAATTTGGAATGATTCCAAATACTCTGCCAGGAGCTAAAAATCAGTTTTTTTTTCTCTCATAAAATGTAAGTGAAGAAATAAAAATGCAGAAGGGATGAGTTATAAGAAAAATAGTACCCTTCTTACTCACATAGATTTAAAAATTTCAAATACATAAGAAAAAATCCGAATACTTGAAGTTATCCGACTTTTCTATTATGTGTAAAGATGATAAAATAAGACAAATACATCTTCAAAATTTTTATTTTTTATTTCTTTACAAAAGACACAGAAAGTACGTAAGATTTCTGTTTATTTGCTTATTAAGAAGCGCAAGTACATAATTAATAACAAATGCTGTACGGTAAGTTGTCTAATGCAGATACAATTTTTTTGTACAAATAAAATATTAATTGTATTATAAGTACTTACTTTTAATGTAAAATAGTATTTTTTTAAATGCATTGAGAAAAAATTTACCCCTGTTATTTTTTAACCTCCCTCAATTTCTTCTTACCAAATAATTTTAAATTCCCACTGTGTTTTTTTTTTTCCTTTTTGACTTATAGATAATTTGAAGGAAAATGTTCATTATGCTAATATTTTTAAGAAAATCAACAATAAAATATTATTTTGATTAAAAGCAAAAATTTCTATGCATTGAAAAAAGGATAATTTTAAGAAATTTTCAACCATCTCTTAAATGCATTTTTTTCACATATTAACTGTTTTCCTTTTTCTTAAATATTTTTTCTCAAACATTTTTGTTTATTCTGGATGTAATTTTTATATCATACCATTCAAAACTATTGATCTTAATTTCTTTAACCCTCCTTTCATTTAATTACGAATATAATTCATTAAAATTCTAGTGCACATACATGTGTGCTTCCATACATATTTCGAAATTTAATTAATTATGTGAAACTGTTGAATAAAGAGTTTCATAAATAACAAATTTCGTAATTTCATGACGGTTTTTCTATCACCATTATTAAATTAATGATGAAAAATAGTTTTATTTATGTAAGTTTTTATGTAATAAATCATGACTCAAACAAGATATTTAAATATTTAACACAAATACACCACTTTTTGTGATTTTATGAATATTGTTTTTATTGCATAACTATATATTACTGTATCTCTACATTTTCAGCTGAAAAATAAAATTCATTTGTAAACTTTTCGTATTAAAGTAAAGTATTTGTTTCGTATTTGTAAGCGTTTCGTAAACTAAATAAAATAGAAAACATATTCACCGCAAGAAATTTATCATTGGTGAAATCTTTTGTGTGTGTGCTTTGCGATTCTTATATATATATTTTTTTTAAATTAGTATTCTTATAACCGAAATAAATTCAAACAAAAAATAAAAATGCATGTTTTACTTTAGTTAAAAATGCTTCATATATCTAATTGGGGCTGCATTTACTCTAAATAAAATCATGTAACAAACTTTGAACATTATTTATCAACAGAAAGTTTGTATGCCTAAGACCAACAAATAATTAATAAAACATAAAATTAAATTACCAAAAATAGCAACAAGATAAAAAGACTCTAAAATACACATGAACTAAACTAATTATTATCAATACTGAAAAACACGCTTCGAAAACATATAACTTTATTAATACATTTTTGTGGTGTTTACAATTGCCTCTAAACTGCTTTCGTTTGGAAAGGAAATTTGAATTGAAACCAAATTTTTATGTTAAACAAACATAAACTTTAACTTAAAGTCACGTATAATCTGCCATATTCTTCACGATCAGAAGCTTAGTATTGCTTCTTTACAAGGATTAAGGCCTCTACGGCATTTATAAGAGAAGACACGTTTCTCCCATCTATCATTTACTAGCATTAAGGCCTTAAATATAAGGAACTATTTG
The DNA here is from genome assembly GCA_019973975.1 of Trichonephila clavata. Lineage (NCBI taxonomy): Eukaryota > Metazoa > Arthropoda > Arachnida > Araneae > Nephilidae > Trichonephila > Trichonephila clavata. The sequence continues at coordinate 75,627 of BMAO01031167.1, read as the reverse complement.
CCAATGTTTGCAAAAGTAGCTTAGGGGGTGAATTTAAATAAAAGTGTTTTACTTAGATTGTTTCTTTTGAAAGGTATTTTAAACTTTCAATCTCTGGACTTCACAACTCTAAGAGGTCGAATTTATATAAGTTCGTGAAAAGAAGATTTAAAATACCGTCTTTTCAAATCCACAAAAAAGGGAACGTACAATATTGAAGAAAATCGACAGATTAAGCTTCTGATACGTTTTATATTTATTTGTTCATTGATAATTTTTATAGTGTATTCTTTAGAATAAAACATAAGCATTTTTTAAAGAAAAACTTGGTCTTTTTTCCCCTTAAAATAAACGTCTTATTTGATTAATACACTACTATACAAAATACTTCTTTCAAAATGTTTAAAAAAGTAAACAGCGTAAGATATGTACGAAAGCAATGATACTAAGAAGTAAATTTAATATATAAAATTAAATAATTAAGATAAATTTCATTTTTAATTTCATAAGATATAATTTTTTTTAATTAAGGCATTTTCGATAATCTAAATGCCAGGGCAACGATTAAAAGTGTAAGAAAAACTTACCTTATTTACACTAATATGGAACGGAATCAATAGTAATATTCTTCGTACAGCGAGTTATCAAATGTAAATTTTTTTCAGGATGATTTGCGTAGAACTAAATGAATATGTCTACTTACTGTTCTTCCTTCAACATATGAATGTAACCAATAATACTTGTTTTTTTTAAGTATTACTTCATACTTATAAACAATGTACATGGATCCTAAACATATCAAAACTTGTTAATTTCCTAAAATGCTTGCATTTTGGCACAATTATTTGAATTAAGTCCATACAAAATATATTTCCATTATACATACAACTGAATCTTAATATGCACAATTATATATTTTTCAAACGTTAAATATACAGTGCACCCTGTAAAGTAAGTCGTCACTCCAATAATTTCTGAACGGCTGGGTCTAGTATTAGTAAAGTCATCATGCGCTGCACAAAATAACTACTTGCAATGCCACCTGGTGGATGAATTTGGAGTTAGTGTTCTTATCTCAAGGACAGTACAAGATACATAAAAAAGTCAACACTACATTGACACTCAGTCAACATGGTAAGAACACTAATCCTAAATCTATTAGCCAGGTGGTACTGTAGGCAGTTTTTTTGTGTAGCGCATGGCAACTTTTTACTGTACCTAGATTCCACTTTTATGACCATGGCTGTGGTTGGACATAAATTATTAAGGTGACAAAACAATAGAAATGGCATACTTTTCATTTGTTTAACTACCCGCAAGGAATCTGTAAATCGTTGAATTAATCAGTAATGATTTAAATAAAATTAAAAAAAATTTTCTCCATATTGTTAATGGAAAATAATAACCAAGCACAAATGATTATATTGCATTGAAAAGTAAAGGTATGCCGCAAATTTAAAAATATCTAATAAAGCATTAATTTCAAATATCAAAATAATTGGATAACTTGATATTTGTAATAACCGAAACTTTTCCAGTCTCTTTAACTTAAATATTTTAAGTTTCTGTCTTCAGTGTTCAACAAGAATGGAAAGCCTTTCAAGTCCTTCCATTCGAAAGAAAGAATTCATTACTTTTAGGAAGCTTTCTTGATTTTTCCCGTTTTCTACGTCTAATTGGACTCAAGTAAGAGTAATAGACAGATTAAAAGAGTTCTTTTTCACACGCCGTGACAAATTTTCTTTTTCAGAAAACTACAAACGAGAGGATATTTTTTTATTTCATTAAAACTTTTTAATTCTTGGTCGGGATCAATAATTAGCCGTCTGGTTCTCTTTTAACGAATACGAAAAAGAAAAAAAAAAGAAGTCCCATCGTTGCGCTGGAACCAAATGAAATTACCACCCTGATAATCTGGCAGTAAATATATGGGGATAGGGAAAAGTAATAGGGAAAAATGCTCCCTACAAAAGCTTCAGGATATAGAAGAAGCGATTCCAGTAACTTGCAGTAACATTGACATATGGCGCACATTAGTACTAAGAAATGAGCAAAATAAAAATTAAGTTACTAACAGCAGCTGTGTTTAATTATGTTTACACAGCAACGAATAAAAGTTTTCGCGTTAATGCATCTTACGTAAGACATGGTGGACCTGCGTAATAGCGACCGATTTATTATCGTCATCAAGGGCAACAGAAAGTACCCAGAAAACTGAAAATATATTTCCAGGATCAATACACTGATGCTCAAAGTTAAGCTAAGGATAACTGTAAATACGTACAACAAAGTAAATTATGTTTAATAATGCCCATAGATCATTTTCTTTGTGAAACGAACAATCTACGAGAGGAATTATTATTTTTGCTGTTTGTAACATAATATCGAAAGATTTAATCATTTGGTTTGAAATTCTCCAGCTGACTAAGTCATATTTAATTAGATTTTGAAATAATCAATTTTTTTCTGGTTTATAGTAACATATTCCAAACTTTTCGTGATTAAAATTGCTGAACTTGATCGATGATTACCTATGTTCTCTATAGTTATAGATTTTATTAAATTAGAGCTTGTATAGACTTATTAATTAATATTTAAACATTTTCTACAGGTAGAAATAAAAAAAAAAAGAATTTTCCCTTTGCCCTAATTCTTAAAAAAGGGCTTAAAATGTGCGTCATGTGTGTTTAAACTATTGTTTGAACTTTAAAAATATTTCTAAACGTATTTCATCAGAGCAAACAAAATTTTATCTTAATATTAAAATTAAGTTTAAAATAACTTGCTCATATATCTGGATAAAAAAACGATGGGGAGAAAAAATAATTTTCAGGCAAAAAATTATTTTTTACGCTACAAAAATTCATTATTCACGCTTTTTAATTGCAAAAAAAATCTGAAAGCTTTTAAGGGTACATACACATTTCTAAAATCTTTTTGTTAATTGCCCAAGTAATTACGTGCAAAATTACATTGTAAATTTCTAACTGAATTTTACCGTTTACTACATAAACAAAAAAGAGCATTTTTAAGTTTGTGTATGAACTTAAATTTAAAAAAGAAGAATTGATGTGCGAGTTAAGCTTTTTACCATTACCTTGAAAGATTTGGTATTTAAAACATGCTTATTAAACATTAATGAGCTAAAAATTGATGAGGCATGACATTGAAAAATATTATTATTAATTATGTGGATAACGTAATTAATATTGTTAACACGTTTAAATTATTTTGTAGTATATGATAATACTTTATTTTTATATTAAAAACATAATTTTAAAAAATGCTGTGCTTAGCTTCTCTTTTTAGGCACAATTGACATAATACAAATTTACACATTATCAAGAAAGAATATTATTTTATAAAAATGAATAAAAAGTTTGCACAGTAAATAGTGTCTCATTTAAATTTATAAATCATATCATTTTCTCTAAAAACAAAATTTCATTACGAAATACTGGGTACATTAAGATGAAAATTGATGGACAGAGAATGTATATGTAAATTTTTATTTACAAGAAGAGCTAACCCTAATACACAGTAACCATTAGGAAGTAGGATCTCGCGGCAATGCATGCAGTAACTATACTATGCACGTATGTAATTTGCGTGCTGATAGTGTTCTGACGAATTTAAATCCTTGTGCTCGCAACCACCTTTTCTACCTCTTTTGCCGATTGAGATTATGATGCATGAGTGAAGCTACGGTCAGTCACTTCCTGGGTTAGAGACTGGAGACCTTGTAGGTCAAAGAAACAACTAGATATGCTGCAAGGCTTGTCTATTGATGAAAACCATGAGCGTTCGCGTGTTGTCAAGTTAGAAAATACCTTTGGGCAACTGCTGAATTTAAGCTGGTAACTGGCTACGACCCATAATCAACGTATTGTCATATCATCAATGCAGCTCTTACGTGTTTAAAAGATGACTTTCTATTGGGTTAGATAGCATTCAATCCATTATGTCACATTGACGAGTGGTATGATGTTAATCCACAGTTAGCGAATTGACTATATTTATCAATGACTCTTACCTAGTGAATATCATTTGAGGATCAAAGACTTCATTAAATATATAACATTCTGTCATTCAATCATTCGTATGACTTGGTCCCGAAACATCACAATCTTTACGACGATGGGTTGTCATTAATAACGATCTTCACAAGGGTGACTCTTGTGCAAGTTACTTTCAGCCAATTATTGCAAAACTGTTTTCTCAGACTTAGGATCATCCACCAATATTTGTAGATTTCCCAGAATGTCTAGAGTAGAGATTTTTCGAGGTCACCATCACATCCCTTCGGATACATCAGCCCTTATGTTGTGCTGTGCAGTCAAGGAGAACCTGGTCTTTTGCAACGAGTCATATTTTGCTCTTCTATTTATCTGGACTAATTCCCATATACAGTGGATGTATCTACCTATACATTTCGGCCACAACCTAATTTGATTCCTCTAAAATAACTTGCAAGAAATGCCTCCTGGCATTTCTTGCTCCACGTGCGTCTTCTGGAAAGTAGAATTTCTCAAAATTCTAAATTATCTAAAAGATTAAAAACAGCAATAGGTAGTTTCTCCCCTTGTCCTCTCTTTTTCTTCCCTTTTCTTTGATTTTAACTGTAATGGAAGCACGCGCTCAAGTTGCCTTTCAGATCATCTGCATATTTCGTATTTCTGGATATGTAATTATGGTGTTGCATTTTATACGTCGGGGAGTATACATGATGTTTTCAAAAAATTATCTTTAACTATTTTTAATAATTAAGCTTGAACTAAATTTAAAATAAAATATTTATTAGATTATTTATAAAAGTTAATTGAAACAATTTTCAATCATGCAGGGAAAACGTGAAAAGTTTTTTCATCGCACTATTTTTTCTACGATAGCACTACACGACAGACGGCGATATTAATAATTTAGAGAGGTCAAAGAGAGGTCATTGCATGTTAAATCTTTCAGCGTTCAAAGTTCTCACGCTGTCATAATGGAAGCTTGGAGAATGGGACACTAGATAGTCGTCCTCCTCATTCCATTCGGTACAAAATTACAATTACCACCAATACTCCAAATTGTGATGTAAATAATCTATCAATGACCATTACTCGTACCTGTAACATATAAGGATTAAAATTTATTCATAATCAAGTTTGGAATTTACGACTAAAATTCGACCGTTTTTGTTCGAAGCACGTAAAAAAAATTAAAACAGATAGCCCCTACTTCTAGAACTTTCATTCCGTATTAGATGAACACCACCACTAAGTGAAAATTTCACTTACCCTTAAATAGAAGGAATGCGCTAATGATAACGAGATTTTCCTTTCATTATCATTAATTTTAATCTTAAGCTTTGGGAGGAGAATATTTAGAGTGTTACGGTTACTGTGTGTGTGCTCCAATTTGATTCTTTAATACAATTTAAATATTGTGTGGAATTAAAATAAATATCGGTACTAAAATTTTTAAAATTTGTGTGTTATTTAAACTTTGTAACTTTTCTCTTTTAAAAAAAAATAGACCAAATTTTAAATGAGGTTTTTTTATTTTACTGGCTTATTTCAGGTAGATTCGACAGAATTTCGAAAATAAATATTGATAAAGCGGGTATCTATTTGATCAAAGAACAAATATTTTTCAAAGTGGTACATTTATTTAAATGCAGAATTTTTATGTTTAGATAACTGAAGCAAAACACTTGCAATAGATTTGAGCAAGAATCAGAAATAGTTTTATTCTAAAAATTAGGAAAGTATAATATATATAAAATATATATCTAAGGTATAATATATATATATAATAAAATAAGGTTACACATCTTTTTAAGAAAAAATAAAATAAGTATAGTCTTAAAAGTAATTAATATCATATATTTTTAACTTAAGTTTTAAGTATTGAATTAAAATTAAAGCGAGAAAAAATGCCTCAAAAAGAATTTTTCTCTTGTATCTTAAATTGTAGGTGCTTTTATGTCAGCGGACATATATAATTGAATCTATTTATTTTCTTCTAGGTAGAATCTGTGACTTTCCTGTGTGTATTACTTGAATTAGATTTTTAAAAAAAACGTGATAATGAATGAGCTACACAAATAAAATAGCTCTTACAATTTAGGAACGTTTATCGTTAACTTTTGTTTTTCGAATACCCATCAACACAATGTAAGTAAATTAGAGCATTTTACTGACTGATAAGCTAATATGTGCGTCTCATATTCTTTAAAATGCATATTTTAAATTTTAAAAAAAGTAAAATTTTCTATCAATCGAAATCGACACATCAAAAAAAAATTTTTTTTAATGAATTTAAAACCAAAACAGTTGTGAGCATTGATAGTCACTTAACATTGTTCAAAAAACAGTTCTATCAGGAAAAAAGCGACATCATACAGAAAAGAATTACCGAATGGCATATGTGACAGAATATGCAAATAGTTATCTTTTGGTCGCAATTGGCTCAGTAGATGGAGCTTTAGCGCATTACAATGGAACACCTGGATGGTGCATTAAACAAAGGACATCTCATTTCCAAGATATAATTTCCATGCAAATGAAGTATCGTCGACACACATGAACTATACTCCTGCTCCGCAGATAAATTTGTGAACAATATGAGCAGATGACTCTATTTGAGAAAAGACGTGCGATTGAACTAGAGGAAGCCGGGCGGTCAAGTCCCAAGATAGTTCGATATTAGAATCGGAGAAATGCTATCATTCGACGATGTTTGTAAGAATGGGTTTGGACCCCTACAGACTACCAAAAAGTATCAATCGACAACTAGCGACGACAAATCGTAAGAACAAAGTGATGGTCCATTTAACTTTTAGTTCCTGATATTACTTCAATTATGTTACCTTATCAACGATACATCACATCATATTTACTTATTTTCGTCTCGCTGAATAGCTCGTAATTAATGGCTGCATGTTATGTAATTAATTATATGTATTCCCATTGTAAAAATAAAATTTTTAGTTATTAAAAACAAAGAATTTCATTCTGCTGCAAAGTTATTTTAAGTAAGCTTATTTTAAGACTAGTTTTTAACATTGAGTTTCCATTAACGTATCACTACAAAGCAACATGACGGCTATTGGAGATTGACGTCGTAATTTTAAATCTCTATCAAACGCGTGGGCTTACACCCTTCCTTTCCAAACTATCATATCCCACCACAGGAGGACTTTGAGCATCGACCTATAAAGTGCATCCGTGCCCTTACACGGTAGCTCTTCAGTTGCACTAGGATTCCAACTGAAGGCACGTCGGTCATGAGTTCGTGACCATAACCAATAGGCTACCACGGCCTCATATTTAACAGTTTTCAACAAGTGTTTGATGCTTTGTCTATTTTTGTTATTTTTATTTTGTAAAAGCTTTTTTTACCAATATTTTTAATAATTGATTAATGGTGGTAACAAATTTAGCAAGAGATTAAAATCAAACGCGTTGTCAGATTTGAAAATTTCAATGGCACAATTTTGTGACATTTTAAAATAAATTGACATATTATGCCGAGGACATTGTATAATGTCCTAATTCTGCACACAAAAAGAATCAAATAAATGATTTATGAATTTATTACAACTCCTTTCTTAACCATTATGTATATTTAACCCTTGGAGTGCATTGAGGGACTTAAATGATTTATAACTGCACAATTAATATCGAATCTTTATGGGAATGAAAATGATGAATATTAGTTTCAAGACTAGCTGCATAGAGATGGTAATACTCAGAGGATAGAGAACTGATCGTCAATGTCCCGTGAAGTTGAAATTACATTAATCGAATAAATGAACCCTCAGAGAGACAGGCGCATCTTATTAGTGGCCTACTGAGAGAAGTTAATATTCTGGACACGAAACATAGTAGCAGACAGTGGTTAATTATTCTAATTAAACTTAATTAGGAATTCACGAAGATGATATATTATATCTTCCCGACCGATGGATTCTCATTTCTCGGAGGGAAAAACAGATTGTTTCGTGTCAATGTGGAACATATGTAAAAGCAAATAAGTAGTGTCACATACCCTATGATAGAAAGGAATCTGCACGGATAGCATTAAACACATAAGGGTAAAGTTTCCATCGTATAATATTAATGTTTACAAATGATCTTATTGCAAATAAATAAAATATTTATAATTAAATTCACAAAGTTGTTAACCACTGATTTATTTATATTCTTAAATAAGTTGCTTGGATGTAAACTTTATCGCAATATTGATACAAATTTACTTATTGCTTTAGATAGTGGTAAATAAATTTGTAATGATATTTATTAAGACTATATTTGAAAATTAAACTGTATTCACGCAAATCATACATATTATCGTACATATAATAATATCAATATTTATGTAAGTGTGTATATATGAAGCCCATAAATGCATATTGATAAAGGTAGTGCTAAAATATTCCTTGCAATATAAATACCTAATTCAGGATATTTGGAATTTCCTCTAGTTAATTACGTAAGAAAATGGTAAGCATTTTGTTTTAATTATAAATAGAATTTGGGTTATTTAAGCTGTCCAACTATATCATTTTAGGTATGAATAAATTTTCAAGACATATCGAGTTTGAATTTTTTTACACAATGGAAACTGATCATAAACGAACAATGGAAAAATATAGACATCTATGATTTAGGGGAGACGAAATACATTAATCGTTATATGAATTCAAAGAAAAATCTTCATTAAATTGATATCTTACATATATAAATATGAGAGAGAAGCAAACTGTTTAAAAAATATTTTGCAAACTAATTTTTGTGAACTTTCAAAAACTCTCCTCATTGATTTCATTAATGTAACGCATTAAAATTAAACTATGTAGAAGAATAAATAAAACAAACAGTAAAAATATTTTTCACTAAATTTATTTAAGTAAATTAAATATTATTTGAAGGATTACAATTCAAATCGAATCAACAAACTACACTTTTATCACTATCACATATTTCAGACTTATGTATCTAACATAGTGTTGTAATTGTAAGACATGACCGATCAAGCGCATAGAGAGTTCATTTAGAAGGGGGGGGGAGGCCAGATGCTGCTCACAAATAAATATATTCTTAAATTTTTCCATCTCTTTACTTTGTGGTTTTGCCTTATTAAGGCGCTGCCTAAACCTTCTGATCAATGTAAACATTCGAATGAATAGCAGAAGTGAGCTTCATGTGCCTATGTTTACTTGCCTTAGTTAGGTTGCTAATTGAATATAACACAGCAGTAACTACATTTGTGTTTTAGATTATATGTGCGGTTTTTCCCTTTAATGAGCCCATATTGACAACTAAGACTTTCAGGCATGGCAAATCCCCAAATGCGGGGCCATTTCATGGTGACACCCTCTACAGGTGGCCTTCGCTATCAAAGTTTAACGTTTGAAATAATTTTAATTCAAGCTCCCTTCGGATGCTAAATATTTTAATGATTTAATTTTTGTGGGAGTATTAGAGCCAAACTGATACCCAAGGGATCTTTTACGTATCACATAATCATATAATATGCTTGCCAACGGTTTTCGCATCTAGAAAATCTATCGACTACTTTCGGGATCGAACCCGCAATCTTAGGCTTACTAATCGTCTACACTACCTCTGAATTTGATTATAAAGATAATAATGTTAATAATACTATTAAGGTTGATTGACTGCAATATTTCGAAGATTTCATTAATAGAAACTTGGGAGTGTGCTTGGTTATTAAGGTCTTGTTGATTTTGTTATATTACATTTTTGTCATTTCTATAAAAAATTGTGTTCTTTTGTATTCGTAATATAAAGCGATTTCAACTTTTAAATATTTATGTACATATAGAATATTGCATTAAGCAATTTCCAAAGTACCATTGAGCTTTATAATAAAATTTTATTAATTATGCAACATACTTTTCTGTTATTATTTTCTCTGTAAAATATCTGGATAAAAAGTACCGTGATAATGCGAGATACGAAGACATTCAAGCAAATGATATTTCATCATATGCTTACATTCGTTCAGTAAGTAATAGTTAATACACAGTTTACAGTACATTATTAAAGTTTTATGCTTATACAAACACCATGCCAAAATATTTCTTTTTCAGTTATAAATGTTTAATAATACTTTGCATAGTTTAAAAAAAAGCCTAATCAACTGTCGGGTTCACAAAAAAAGGAACACAAAGTCAATGAAAATTAGAAGAAAACAAGACAATTTCTCAACAATTAGTTAAATAGTTACGAATAGAGACACCGGAAAACAAGAAGTACAGAGAAGTGAAGTCGAGTCGAAACAGTTTCACAATCTAATGTTACAAACATCTAGTCATAGCATTACATTTGATGTCTACCTTTAATGAACTGCAATTCTCAGACAAGTAAAAACAAGGAGTTACAGGAAAACGCAAAATTTAATACTTCTCTAGTTATTTTAATATAATTGCTTCAAAATAATACAAAAGAGGACTAGCTTATAGAAAATATGTTTCATAAATCGATAATACCGTACCAAATATGTGTTTTACGCACGTTGCAGAGGAAATTTTCTTAAATTACAACGATCTTCATTCTTGATTTGCTATTACAAATAAGTTAATGAATCCCCACCTTGGCTTATATAAAGGTGTCAGCATTTAGTTTCCCCCAAGACGATTCTTTGTAGAAGTGTACAAATGAATGTTTTTAAGTTAAATGAATTAATGAAAAAACTGTTAAAAGAAAGGTAAATTTATATTATGTTAACAACATGTAGTATTTTATTGTCTTTGCATGCTTCAGAGATACAAATCATACAATCTTTCAGAACTATATATACAAAAATGATTTAATGATATGAGGCATCTACATCTGAGCATTCTTAACCCTGAATATTAATAGGATCATTGAAATTCAAATGTGAAAGGGAAAATGATAAAAAAAATGTAAGACCAAGAAATATATTTGCTGATTAAGTAGTAATAATATATATTGATAATACACCAAAAATAATACTGCTAGACATGGAAACAGACATACTATATAGACATGGAAATAAATTTTTTGAAGATAGAGTTAGTGACCTTTTTCAACAATTTGATTGGATTTGTTGGCTCAAATGCTACTATTTTGAAGGAACATAATGAGTAGCCACCCGGATAGTATAGCAGTTAGCGACGCTTATTGCTGTGCCGAAAGGTCCCAGTTCAAATCCCGATAAAGCCATAGCTGTTTGCAGATGTATAGTGCATGTGCGGCATTGGAGTGTTCTAAATATTCAGGAAATCAAAATTCTCCTATTGAGAGATTAGTGGGAGTGAAAGAAGGTTGGGAAACCACCAAATGTCTCCTGGAATGTTCTCTTTCAAAATTGGAGCGGAACGGAATGAAATTATATTGTCACCCACATGGTGCTTAAAGCTGAAATAAAAATCGACCGACTTAATAAAGGCTGTTTATCGAGTGGGATAAGTAACAACTGCAGGAACATACAGAAAATCAAAGAAACGTTTCGGTTTCTTATTTTTCAGAACTAATTCCAAATAAAATAAAATAAAAATAACTCGGAGGGGGGGGGGGGCAAAACTCAAATTGAAACCATATGAAAAATTGAGGAAGTAAAATATTACATCATTTTCTTCGATCGCATTCTTAATTTTCAAGAAAAGGACGAATTAATCAGATATGTCCTTGTTAAAAGTAATGGAGATGTGTGTGTAATGATTGAAGTAACCACATCATTAACTTTATTCAGTCACATCAGAAAACTAAAGATATATCGACCGAAATTTTTAATAAATTAGAAGTTGTGGTAAATTAGATACTCAGATTGTCAAGAGTCTACAAAATCTTGAAGGAATTACATTTCTTCTTCTTCTTCTCTAATGGGTCTGCGCATTGGTATATTTAACCTTTGCAGACCTAGTACATTCCCTAAGAGCTAGTATCACTTTTTAGTGCGGCACCATATAGGCGATAGCATTTACCGCAAGTAATTTTGACTCCCAGTTTCCTCCCCAGAGAGAGGAACCTGAGCTCTGACGATGCGAAACCTTACTTAGGATTTTAATTTTGCCGAGAGCACCCAAGCCAAACCGGAATCCACATGGGATTTTTTTACATGCCGTACAAGCATACGACATGACCGCTGTCGATTTTCTCTACCATGAAAATCCAACGACTTGGAACCGGGGTGAACCCACAACTTTGGGTGCAGAAAACCAGCGACAAACCAACCACCTCACCCAACCGGAATTACATTTTAATTAACTATATGCATACACCTGGCGTTATATCCCAAGAATGATTAATAATTTTTCTAAATGAATTGAGCCAGTTCCGTTAAAGAAAGACTCAGCAGAAGTAGTATCTAATATGCGTTATATTAAATAGGGAATGTTAATGGTCCACAATTTATATCTGACAGATTTGATGATTTATGCCTCATATTGAACCTTGGATATATTAAAACAACTAGTATAGACCTAAGTCTAATCAGTCAGAGGGAAAATTAATAGAAATCTGAGCAGATTATCTCTAGTTATGTTGAGACTAACCATGTAATATATGGAGATAAGTAATATTACGGTATATTTCATAAGAGAGCTAAGCTTAGGAAACAGCTCTACACATATAATTACTTTTCATAATAGGCATTTAAGATAAATAAATGTTATTTATTATATTCATTGTCATATGCGCTTTTTCAGATGGTAAAATGTTTTTAAGACCGGATACGTGATAAAGGAATTTCTTAATAATTGAAAAAGACAAAAGATAATGGAAATAGATGAAACACCAGCTGAAAGAGCTTGGCACGCACAAAATTATTCTAAATACAAATTTACAGTGTTCTTGATATTCTATCCTCTCAAAAATATCGACTTTATAGAAAATTTTAAACTATCTTAGATGGCTTTTATTTTCAATGGTTTGTTTTTACATTAAATCAATTTTACTTGCTTATAAAAATAGGCTGTAAATGTCCCTATTAAATACAGCACGGATTTAAAAAACAAAACAAATTATTATGTAAAAATGAAGACTTTTAGTTTTGAGAGCAATGATTCTTGAACAAAATAGAGTAGACGCTTTTGCCCCTATAACACAGGTTCATATAAGTCAAATTCGTATAACACGGCTGAATTTTTTTTTTGATCGTGTACATATTACACGCTAAAACAGAATCGTATAACGAAAATAAAAGAACGAGGCAGATTCTGCTATTTTACTGCATTTTAGCTCCAACAAATAATACAAGCTTTGGCTTGCAACGCTGAACGTCAATGTGCTCAAATTTCAGGGTAACACTATTTTTTGAGAAAACCTCTCAGTTTGTTTCCAGTAGTGATGCAGATGAAACGTATTTGAAAAAAACTTTTACACAACACATTTTTTATTTTATTCAACTTGAAATTTAGTGAGGGTTAAGAAAATAACTTTTGCGAAATTAAACCCGATTTCATAAAGAGAAAGTATATATTATAGAGATATATTTATTATTTCTGGTGCATAAATATTATCAATTGAGCTGAGTATAAAGTGAAGCTTGTATGCAAAATAAATTTAAAAAGATGTTATAATATTAGGAAGACCGGAAAGTAATGCCATTTTTCTACGTTAAATTCAACTGGGTTAATTTCACTAAGTTTTTAGTTCTAATTAATTATATAATCACCCTCGGTATAAACAACTGTTTGCGTCTACTGTGGAAATTTTAAATACCGGATCGATAAAAATCAAATTATTTTTGATGGTATTTTTGATGGATACCTTTAGATAATATTTTAGACATCCTCCAAATGTTCAAATTTTTTACTACTTAAAAAACCTATAAGAGATTGGAATAAATGGAAACCATTACAGCAGTATCGGGCGAGTACGGATAGTGAGACAATAACTCCAATCTCAATTCGTTAATTTATTCCAGGGTTCGTTCAACACTGTAAGCTCTTGCGTTATCAAAAAAGTTTTCAGAATAACTCCTTTTCTATTGACAATAGCTGGGCACTTTTCAATTAAAGATTACTTTACTCGATCCACTTGTACACAATAAGGATTTGCATTCACAGTTTATCCAAGTTTCCGCATTTCAAAATGAATGACTTCGTGAATTCTCCACCAAACACACAAAAGCGGTTTGGAGGAGAGAACCGTTACCTTTTATGTTTCGCACTATCATAGAAGACTAATTGTTCATCTCCAGTGATCAAGTAATCAAAAAACATTTGTGATGTGTATCGCTGAAACAACAAGTTGCATGTGGTACATAAGTCAGCTTTGTTTTTTTCGGACATCTTATGCAGGACCCAAACACCTGCTCTGCTCACTTTACCAATATGCTGCAAATGTTCTTGTATGTTCGACAAAGTTGGTTGTCATTGTTTGACAGATCCTAGATTTTCTGTGGGGTATGGGTTTACCTCCACTTCAACCCTTAACATGCCAATGTCTAAAGCTGTTCGTCTTTCGGAAGATTGCGAGTCGGAAGGAATCGAAATTACCAAATTTGAATTTTAAAATCCACCTTTTGGGCTTCAGAACGTCTAATACGTTTGAATAAAAATCGCAAAAGAATTTGGTATCAACCTTTGCGTTACTACACTAGTGAAACTCAAAAAGTATACAATGCAGGATATGTACGTGTTCTGATATTTAACTAGACATTCCTCCATAAATTAAAAAAGATTAAGATTTAAATATTTACGAGTGAACAAATCACCATAAGCCAACGCTTCTCAAACTGTGGGGCGTGCCTCCCTAGGAGGGCGTGATAACCTTAGGAGGAGGGCGCAAGCATATTAAAAAGTCAAAAACAAACAATTATTTTAAAAATTATTAATTTATTGATAGTAAACAAACAAAATATATTCTGACATAATAAAAAAACTAAAAAAAAAACATTTACATTTATAAGAGTATTATATTAGCATATAAGTACTGCACAACGTATTTTGTAACTAATTTAACAATACTAAATTAAGAACACGTTGAATAATTGCCAATGCCTCAGGGGCTAGTCACATATCTATGTAAAAATATCTGTACCAATTAATACTTACCTTGATAATTCACCATTTATAAATTAATCACTTTAACTGCCAATTAAAAGTTATGCAATCCGCTCCCCAATGCCACCGATTTGCACGTATGCAAGTGCATGTAGTGTATTGGGGGAGGGGAGGAAGGGAATAAATAAGTAAATCCTTCGCAAACACACTGTCAAGGTCATTTTATTGCATTCCAGAGCCTTCGGAATAACTTTATGGATAGCAATGAACAGAAAGGTTCGTATTTCGAAAAGACGTATATACACTTCCGGATCAATTTTAACAGTGGCTTAGCGAGAAGTTTATATACGATGGTGGTTCTTAAGAAGTAAAATTCGTATTGTAGCTTTAGCATCAGTATCGTATTATCGAATTTAATACATTGTTATTGTACGGAGGGGGCCGCGATGAAAATTATGATTGAATATTGGGTCGCAAGCATTGAAAGTTTGAGAAGCACTGCTATAACCATAAAATGTCTTTCGCACGACTTGAATGTACACAGTGAGCTGATAAATGACTAATATAGACATATGCAGAAGCGACATTTTTTCCGGTCGCCCTAATATATATGCTTTAATAAATTTTTTATACTTTTTTTTTGGAAAAAAAATATTATTTAAGTCGCTAAATTGTCATACAGAGTCTTAATTCTGATAATTGAAGGAAGTAATTTTAAATATTACAAGGAATTTATCGCTTTGTGCTGTGAACAGCTCATGTATTTATGTAACCCAATTGACACATACGACACAGAACGTATCTATCGTGTTATGGGGGAATCTATTGAATAGAAACTGTATCTCAGCTTAGTATTTTATAAAGTCTTTATTTCTTTGGTTTAAGGTATCCAAAACACATTCGGAGAACTTTTTTTAAAAATAGCATACTAACCTTTTATAAATGCTTTTTTAGAAATCAATACCAATAAATACTAATATTTAACTAACAATATTTTTTTAAATAAGCGTCTAAGTTTTATAAAAATAACAATTATAAGTGACATTTTAGCAATATTTTTGAAAAACTTTGAAGTAATTAGAGAAAAAAGTAATAAACTTATATCCGTAAAAGTATTCCTAAAGTAAATTAAATGCATTTATCGAGATAAATACCTAGGGTATCAATGTTTTATCGAAATTTAAAAATTTTATAACTGATCCAGCAAATATTAATAGAAATATGGCATTTTTTGAGACCATTATTTAAACTACAGATTGAAACTGAAGAAATATTCATGCAATAAGAAATATCTAAGTACATTCTTTAGAAAATGATATAAATATCAGGCTCCAAAAGTGTCATAAAATAGATTTGAGCTATCAGACTCCCTCTCTCTCACACACATACACACAGTAGCATATATTGAACAATTTATACATGCCCACTTCAGGTAGATTAAAAACCCACTTCAGGGTTTTGCGATTTTTCAAAATTGGTTGTAACTCGGATTTTAAAACAAAATAAAATATGTTTTGTAAATACAAAAGGTTGCTCTATTCTTTGAAGTAAAAAAAAAAAAAAACTAAAACGGTATATATTTTTACCAAATTCGGTCATTTCAACATGTTCGGATACCTTATCTGAACCTATTCCAGATGCATTCGTCTCTTTTCAGATGTTTTTATTTTTATTGCTTCGAGCGAGTCTTTTTTAATAAATAACTTATTGAATTTAATTTAATCTATCAAAGTCTTCTCTAACTTAAAAGTCTTTTATTAAAAATATATTAAAATGTATTTGTTTCATTTCCTTAAACCTTATTAATTTAGGAGTCTAAGCAAACGTTTTTAGTACAGGGCACAAGAATGGCTAGTAACAGCATTAAACTTACTCTTAGTTGCCTCTCACGTACAAGTTCTCTTCTTTGTTTTCTGATACCAGGAATCTATAAATGAAGTTTTTCCCAGTTTCTTAGTTGTACTTTCTACGAATTACAGGGGAAAAGTTAGCGTGAAAGTCCGAGAAATATCCATTTAATATATCCGTTATCCAAAAATACTATAACTATTAAGTTACTAGATTCTTGGAAGAAATCTTTTGCCAATTTCTTGTACCTCACGGGTCTTTTTATTACCCAGAAAATCCTGACTGACTACACAATACCCCCGAGTCATGTTCCAGAATGTTTAACATTACTTCAGAATTTATTTCCTTTCAAAAATATTATGATAAAGGTATGATATTTATTTACTTTATTTAGTTTTGTTCTATGTATATTTGGTCGTCGGCTTTTATTTTAACATTTTTTTTTTCAATTTCTTTTCTCCATGCAGTTAATAAAAGTATTACTTTGTTTATTAAACGTATTGAAATTTCTTTTACATTAAAACTCAATTTTACGTATTCCTTTCATGCTTACTTATTCCTCTTACACATTGTAAAATAATGCAACCATATTAAACAGGTAAAAGAAAAATATCTCCACAAATCCTTTAATGTTTTTCTAAAAGTTAATTTCATTTAATGTTCTGAAAAAAGTAATATATGTTAACAGCTTATGACAAACCTTAAAATTTAGCAAACAAATTCTAGAGGGAAAACAATTTTGAACTATAATTTTCTTTTTACAGTGTAAAAATAAATAAATTTTCTTTCATATCATAATGGAAAATTGACATTTCGTTCCATTGAACATTCAAAGAGTGTTATTATTTCTTGTAAAAGGTGTTGAATAGAATCAGTATGGGAGCTTATATAGACCTAATTACATGTCACCAATTATAAAGCTCGTACGATTCATTATTATAAGAGAATAAAAAAAAAATGCGAATCAATTCCTCAAACTAAAAATATACTTAAAAGAGCACAAAAAGCAAATCTAAGCGCACAATTCTTATTCTTAAGAACTCAACTCTATGAAATAAAGATTTAATAGGCTATTCCCTAGGAACATATTATTTTATGAAATTAAAACATGAACTTTGTGTCTAAAAAGATTCTAATAGTATGTTCATAATTAAGTTGATAAAAAAAGCCGATAAAATTATCATAAATTGAATTCATACGAAACTCATTCTATTTACAACAATATTCTTATTAAAAGCAATAAAAACATAAATCGTGCAAGAATAGGGCTATTTGAGATCAAAATTTAAAGAAAGGATTTTTTTGTTACTCACAAAGTAAGTAACAAAATTCTTTCTTTCTGAAAAACATATATAATTTACATTAAATTTTTATTGTCTTATAAAATTCAAGAATATCAATGCAGACGATATTTGTTTCATTTAGAATAATTCACATGTACAGAATCCATTTTGTGATTCCGAATAAGCTAGACACAATTTATCAAGTTTATTATTATGTATTTTATTTAATTATTCTTAACTTAATTCAGAAAGAGTTTTTTTCTGATAATCTCTTTAGCTTATCTTCTTTACCTCAGATATATATATATTTCGCATCAGATTTCAATACAAATACTACGATTAACAATTGAAAACTTATGAGAAATTGGGTACAATGTACTTTTGTATCTATTTTCTTAACACCACTTTATTCACACACCCCAGTTTGTTACACAAAAGCCTCGATCGTTTTAATCTTTCGATTTCTGTTAGCAGAAAAGAAACTTCTGTACGTGTTTGGAGGAACTAACAAATTAATTATAGGGTGGTGAGTTAAAAGATATTTGTGGAAAGAGTTTCGGGTGTCTTCTTCAAACTAGAGAATTGCTTGCTTTACAAACTTTTGGAATTCTTTGACCTAGAAAGACTCATTGTTCTTTGACCTAGTCTTATCAGGATCTCATTGTATGGAAGACGTTAAATCAATGTGTCATAAAGATTGATAACTTTTGTTAATCGTTAAGAGAACGAAGAAGTCCTCATGAATTTTTTATTGAGAAGATGAGTTATGACAAGTTTAAGGAAACTCAAAACGGTCGATGAGTAAAATGGAAACATGAATAATATTCTTTATGTAACTTCTATACTGTTGGTTTGCGTGTTACTAAAAGGATTGTTATTATTCTAGTTTAACTGACACTCTAACGGATATTGGAAATTAACTACTTACATCAGAAAATATTTTGAAAAATATGTTTGCAGTTTACCTGATTTATAAAAACAGTCTTGCTCAGTCATTTATATGAAAATTTCTTAATGATATTTCGTGTCATTCAATGTGTTTCAAACCCACAGGAAAAATTTAAAAAAACATGATTTATTCAAATAACATTAATATAATACAGTTGAATATGTTAATACTTAAGAATCATAGAGAGTATTTGCCCTCCCCCTAACTGTTTAATATTATTTAGTGTGGATTTAATTTCAAAACTTAACTTACTGATGATTGTTACTTATAATTTGACCATACACTGATTCTTTCTACCTCAGTTGAATAATATTTTACCTTCCCTTACTCAGATATCTGTGCAACATATGTGAATATAAGAAGCATGATTTTCCATACAATTCTGAAACAAGAAACAATACACATCCAGCAATTCTATACTTACAACCAGATATCCGGAGCAATTACATGAATGGAACAAAATATTTATAACAATCATGTATAGGAAGCAAGATATTTACAGATGTAATGCAGCAATAAGCATAATTATTACAATGCAACGTTTAGTTAATGTCGCGGTTTCTCAGAGGGCATATGATGCTTTGTAGATGGAGGATATAAATAGATTTTTAGCAATATTTTCAACTAAATAACTTACAATGAAACAAAGTATAAATGTAGCCCTTTGCAAATAAGTTATATTTATTTTTGCGCATTATAAACATATAAAATATAAAAACTTTTTTCGAAGTCAAGGTTGATGTGTGTGCCTCTTCAGAATTGTTTGAAATGTAAATAGAATTAAATTGTGAAAATGCAATTGTTCGAGAACTATTATTTTAAAAGTGTATTACTTTTACTGATATTCATCTCATGTGCAGAGTAAAATTAAACAAAAAGTTTTTTTTTTATTTATAAAATTTTAAAAATTTTTCAATCACAATTGATTTTTCCCCCTACAGAACAGAATTTATTCTGTAGAATCATTTCATATTGATTTTTCAATCAATTGAATGCGTGAAAAAAACGACAAAAATATGTTCTATCATTTTGAAATCAAATCTATATTATATCCATGTGAATAAAAATATAAGTTTGTCATTAAAATATATAATACCAATCAAGATAATCTGTTTATGTTTTAGTTTTAAATGTATAGAAATACATTAATCATTCAAACTAAACATCAAGTTATATACTCTGAAACTTAATGCACAATAAATCGATGATAATTAGTTAGAAAAAAAAATGTTTCTATAAAAAACAAGTAATAGAAGCCAAATCAAATTCTTTTAATTCTCCTTTTGTTTGTAACTTAAAGAAGCAAGTATTTGAGTAAATAATACTTACTTAACAATTAAATTTTCAAAACAATGAAGAAACCAGCTTCAATTAAGACTTAAAAGTACTTAATTTATATTCCCTCTACAATTTTCTTCCCTTGTAAATTCAAGTTTAAACACCAGCGCAGAATGGCCCAGCATATTTTCACACAGAAAATCGTTCCAGCATTCTATATATGTATCCCACTCTTAATTAAAACAAAACGAGCAACGAGATAAACAGCTTTCCTTCCACTACTGATTAAAACCTAGATTCTAGGAGCCATTCTATGAAGAACAAATTATTTAAATGTCTATCACGAATTTCTTCATTGTTTGTGCAACCGGTGAAAGCTTGAACAATTTCGATTCGTAGTGCTTCTATCGAATCGTGCGTGGGGTACTTAAGAACGAAACTATTGAGTCTTAAGTGTGCATAATAAAATTTAATTCAAACAGTATATTTTCCAAGATCACGCTTCAGTTTATGAACATTCTAAATGTTTCTCGTGTATTTAAACAAGGTTTAGATAGATAAAATTAATTCAATAATTTGAACTACATAAAAGAGGTTTTAAAGTGAAAAAGTAGAGCTAACAATATTTGCTTAATAAGTAGTTATTGAATTAGCTACAATAGCAAATATTTTGTTCTCCGTAAGTATTTGAATTACACTAAGTATTGATACTTTTAAAAGATTTTAAAAAAGTTTACACTAAGTATTGATACTTTTAAAAGATTTTAAAAAAGTATCTAATATTTGAACTTTTTTTTATCAAAGGGGACTGTGGACTGGTATTTTACCATTGCAGACCTAATATATTTCTCTGGAGCTTGTATTACTTTTTAGTGCATCTCCAAACAGTTAGATACCAATTACCACAGTGTAATTTTGACACCTAATTTCCACCCCCAGAGGGAGAAATTAGGTGCCCACCTTTGCTCTGACAATACAAAACTATACTAGGAATATTAATTTTGCCAACAGAACCCACGCCAAACAGGCACTCTAGAGATCTTTAACATTCCATATAGTCATACGATATGGACGCTGTCAATTTTTTGCATCATGAAAATCCACCGACATGACCCGGGATCGAAACCATAAACTTGGGCGCAGAAGGCCAGTAAAAGAATATATAAGTAATAATTTCCACTAATATAATCCTTTTAAATATCCTTTAATTGCCAATGGTCCATCCCTTCAGGACCAACGTTTTAATAATAAGTTAACCCGCCGCCTAACGAGAGTATTTTGAACTACACCTATCCACCCACTCAGATCATGTGATTTGAGCGGCCTATAAATACCGAGATTCCTGGAGACCGTTCTCTTTCGCTTCTGTATTTTGTCTGCGTAAACATGTAGCCGGCTGCAGCTTGTGTTTGTGTGTGTGACTGTATTGTATCGTCCTTGTAATGTCTTATGTGTTCAAGATGGATAATAAACAAGTTTTATTCAATCACCGTACTGCCTTATCAATCTCATATAAAGAATCCATTCCAACAACATCGTCGTATTATATTAGTCGCCAGGATATTTTCCTGCGCGGGAAAGAAGCCACTTGCCACGCCAAGTGTGTTTGAAGTTTTCATCGATACAATAAACCGTGCATTTTTCTTCTGTCATTTGAAATTATCTGGAAATTTTAAATTGAGTGCATATTTTCATATTATTGGTTTTTAGTAATTTATTTTAAAATGTTTTGAAAATATTGTAATTAGTATGCATAATAATTTGAAAGCAAATTTAAAGTGTTATTTCTAACATTCTACTTTGATCCAGAATCTTACAATGATTTTAATTTAGGGTTTAGATATTTTGAAAACATTTATGTTTTAAAGTTTTCCATATGAAATGCTGTAGTATGGGCCAGTGGTACCATTATAGTTTTATTATTTAAATCCTGGTTATGCCCCGCAATTTTTCTTATGTGTCTGGTTCTACCCCAGTGTTTCTTTTCAATATTTTATGGGTTCTAACCCCATCGTTAATTTTTTTAAATTATTCTTTGGTCCCACCACCATTGTACTGTTATTATGGGTTATTCTAATGTTTTTTCAATATATGTGTAACAAACTATTTTTATTTTTCGATTGTATTTAAATTAATTGATTGGGCAGTCAACTCCACGTATATATTATTGTGAATGTTACGATAAACTTACCATTTTGAAAACGTTTAGAGGGATCTCGGCTTTACTATAAGAAGTTTCGGGTTAAATTTACTTAATGCTATATTTTATTTTGAATATAAACTGCATATATTTCATAATGATAATTTTTGATTTTGATATTTAACATGAGAATTGATAACTTTACAGTGTTTTAAGTGTTTTACTGAATCGATACCAAAGATTTGATATTTTTATTTTGAGAATTTTATGTTGAGATACTATTTGATATATGTTTAATGTGGTTTTAAGAATTTTTTGGTTACTATTAGATTTACTCTTTATTAGAATGATACAATTTATTTTATATGAAAATCAACAACTTTAATGTGTATGAAATAATAATGGTTTTGTGAGCACTTAGGCTGAGAAAATATTAATAAATAAATGAGCAAATGTTTACATTTAGAATAAATAATAAGGGTTTTGTAAGGATTGTGCATAGTGAGTACCTCAAGGGAATACACCTTTGATTGTCAATATACTATTGTCTCCAAACTCGTACCTTTGTCAGAATAAAAGTTTTATGTAAATAAAAATAAGTTATAAATAGTTTTTTAAAAAAATCTCTTTGATCGACTTGCAATTTCCAGTCTAGGGATATTTGTTTTTGAAGTTATTGTGCAACATTTACACGATAAGAAGTAAAATTTCTCTTAAAGATTGTACAAGGCGTGGGTCATCCTAATTTGTTTCTTTTCAACCTCTTTTTACCCTCAGTGCTCTTATATGCAATTTTAGAACTGTTTAAGAAAAAAAAGAAAGTTTATATATTTTTTTTTGTGTGTTTTAAAAATGTATTTTTGTGAATTCATATTAAAAAGGTGGTACATAACTGCTTCCAAACCTTCATCTCCATGCAGTATTTGCGCCAGACAATTCCTTTTACATACCAATGGACATAAGTATGCCTTTTAAACCCCATTTACTTGTGACTCATCGTTGGCTACTAACTAACACTGCTTCTCAGAGCTCGGGGAACCATGTTGGTACTCAACAAATCCCAAACAAGATACAGCATTCTTCTACTGAGACCTCTGGCCTATCATATTTACAGCTTCAAGTGTCCGGACACGTCTCAACCTTGCCAAGTCTAGCTAACTTGGGCAGGGCAACTACTTCACAAACTAGACTAAGAAATAACTAATTTCATATGTACCAACTAATACTTTTACAGGATGGTGTCATTTACAATTATTATTAAAATTTATTTTCTGTTTTCATTGTATTTCAAGTATTTAATAATCTTATTTTGATATTTTTGTATTGTACAATTTTATATTTATAATTTATTAATGCATATTTGTTTCATACTTTTATAAGCACATATTCTCCTTGTTCCAAATCATTTTCATGTGTTAAAGTGAAGGTAAATTTAAAAATAAATATTAATCTAAATTTAAATTTTAAAATTAATATCTATGTAGGATATGGATGTGTACTAAAGCCCCAGCGCACACACGTGTCTTGCGGAGGGGGGAAATGTAATAATTCCCACTAATATAATCATTTTAAATATCCTTTAATTGCCAATAGTCCATCCCTTCAGGACCAACGTTTTAGTAGTAAGTTAACCCGCCGCCTAACGAGAGTATTTTAAACTACACCTATCCACCCACTCAGATCATGTGATTTGAGCGGCCTATAAATACCGAGATTCCTGGAGACCGTTCTCTTTCGCTTCTGTATTTTGTCTGCGTAAACTTGTAGCCGGCTGCAGCTTGTGTTTGTGTGTGTGAGTGTATTGTGTCGTCCTTGTAATGTCTTATGTGTTCAAGATGGATAATAAACAAGTTTTATTCAATCACCGTACTGC
Organism: Trichonephila clavata; assembly: GCA_019973975.1. Taxonomy (NCBI): domain Eukaryota; kingdom Metazoa; phylum Arthropoda; class Arachnida; order Araneae; family Nephilidae; genus Trichonephila; species Trichonephila clavata. The sequence goes on along the minus strand of BMAO01031167.1, from coordinate 51,291 downwards.
CTTATCAATCTCATATAAAGAATCCATTCCAACAACACATCGTCGTATTATATATGTATATATATATATATATGTGTGTGTGTGTCTGTGTGTGTGGTGCCACCCCTAATTTATAACTTGTAGGTGGCGCTGCCATTCTATTATACTTTACTGTATATTGTAAATAGTTACCACGGGTTTTATTTTAGTAGTTTGTACATACAGTCGACTCTCGATAATTCGAAATTGGAGGGACCAATGAAAAACTTCGAATTATCAAGAGGGGTAGGAAAGAAATTCTCAAAATACACGAAGATAAATTTTTTCGAACACATTTTAATTTGAAACTATGTAATAAAACAACAATGTACATATGCATAAAATTATTTTAAAGTATTTTTTAATACAGGGAGCGGAAAGAAGGAGTGGCAGACAAATGGTCATCAAATGGGCTACGTTACAGGGGAGACACTCAGAGACAACACAACATAAAAATTGCAATATCCAACCTGTTTATTACAGGACTGCACATGATTATAAGTATTCGAATTTTCGGAAGTTTTATAAGATAACTTCGAGTTATAGTGAGTTGTAGTCTGGCCAGCACAAATTTTACTTCGAAATATTGAGCTACCAAAACGTATTGTTTTAACTCGAAATATCAAGAGTTTTCTAGAGGGTGAGCATATACTTCGAATTAGCGGGAGGTTCCTATTATCGAAGGTTTGAATTATCGAGAGTCGACTGTATGTTGATGTGAATTCAATAAGCATTTACTTATTGTACACCTATTCACTATTTTTAAATTTCATTCTGAATATTTTTTCAATTTGGCTTCCTCTACTGGACAAGTTGCGCCCCTTTCTACTTATCTCAATTTCTAAGACTCTTCCGCCAGCCAATGAGAGTCTCTGACAACACTTGCCATGCACCAATGACAGAGCAGCCTTTCAGCTCTCCTTCTATTTGAACTTTTTATCTTCATGCATGAACTTTTATCAAACGATTGGTTCGACCAATCAGGAAGCACATTACCAAGCATGAAAACAAAAACTTCGTTCTGCATCTAATTCCACGCCAGATATGGGATTGGGGGCCGCAAGCGGCCCATATGACCAAACTAAAGACCGTAATAAGCACATACTTTGCTTGTCGAACTTGTCTGTGTGTTTTAATTGATTATGTGAGAAATAGCATTCCCATATATATAAATCAATATTTCTACAATTATTTAAAAAATAATGATTTTAATTTAAAAAATATTGTGTGTGTTGGTAAGTGCAAATATTAATAGTTATGAAACATAAATGTATTTTGAAAAATTGTGTATTAAATTACTAATTAAATAGATTATTTTACAGTATAAACACACCACTTATTGAATTTAAAATACTCAATAATACAATATTTATTTATCTTTAAAATTTTATCTTTACAAAAACAAAAGAAGAGGGAAACAAATTAGAAAGTTGCACATTCTAAATAAAAAAAAAGTTTGGTTAAATATTTTATTCTAAAGTTATCCAGATAAATGAATCAAACAATAAACTAATGAATAGCACAAACATTTAATTAATTGCAATGTCAAAAATTCATTACTGCTCCTTCTACTTCATCAAAGTCGTATTTTTTTAATTAAGGATCTAAAGAAGTATACGCAAAAGAATGTAATTTTCTTTTTGTAAATTAGAGAGAAAATGGTTTTCAAAATTTGATTTAGTTAAATAAATTATCAACCACGAAATTCATTTAGCAACAAGAAAATTAAATAAAAACCTAGTACAATTCCCCCCTTAGCTGATTTGCATATATATTAACTAAATCCTTAGCTTTCCGCAATAATATAATCAATCAATTTACTGCCTTATAAGGAAAAAAAGAGAAAGGAAGGAAATAAATTGGAGAAAAGAAAATGCCGAGAGAATCTTGCAGAAATTTCATTCTAAGTAAATAGAAAGAAATAATGCAGCAAATTCAGAAGCCAATCAAGAGTGAATAATGTCATAACGACGTCTTTTGCTCCTGAAGAACAAAAATGAATTCAAGATTTTCGAAATCAAAACTGAAGTGAAGAGATAATGCACTAAAAACCAATTTTCTATGTCAGTTGAGTTTAAAGATAATTTAATAATCAGAATTAGAGGAGAGAGAACGAGAAATAGAAAATCTGTGAGATTTTCAATTTGTATGTTAACTAGAAGAATATTTGATAAGACTTTATAAATAGTTTCTGAATTACTTATAAGAATTTTTGATTTAATGTATTATGTATGATATTCCGATATTAGTAGCACAATTTTAAAGACAATAATTTTTTAACATTTTTAATAGGTTCAATATATTGTAAATCATTTAATAAAGAGCGTTCAGTTCGATTAATTTTAGTGTTTTATTCGGTGATATAAATTTAAATTGAAGTTTACTTTTTCTAGCAAATATATTTTACTAAGAGAGTGTTCTGAATTTTCTTTAGATTTAAAGTATATATTACACACTTGTACATTTATCTCCACAAATTCTTCATTTAACACAGATTTTTGAAACTAATGTTAACTTATACATTAATAAGTATTTTAAAGGACCTACATGCTTTTTAATCAAATACAAACACAATAAAACAAATGAAAAACAGGCATTGTTTCTCTAGGTCATTAATTAAAGAAGCTTATGTAAATGGTTTCTTTTTTACTTAAAAATAATTTCAGTGACAAAAGAAACAGGTGATCCAAAAGTCAAGAGAGAGTGAGAGAATATTAACGTCGCACTGATTAGCAACACGAGGGCTTTTGGCGACGCGGTCTGCGTAATTTTGAACCATGGTCAAGTGACGCGGATGACACCTGTGCTGGCAATCCCTCTCCTAACTACCACACCACACCCACGGGAGGATGTTTGAGCTTTCGACAGATTTAACGTGCATCGCTCCCCTACACGGCGGGTGAGTGTGGACATTTTATGGCACAAGAGCCAAGTTTGGCTAAACTGCGCCACACATTTGTTAATATATATTAAAAGTTTAAAAACATATATACATAAACATGAAAATGTATTTTAAAAAACCAGATTGAGAATAAAATATAAAATTGAGTAAAAAATTTTAAAAAGATGAACAATTTAACATTTCTACACGATTCTCTTGTATAAATATATAAAACTGATGATTGAGAAAAATCTCTAAAATAGTTATATTTGATGTAAAATTTTAATTGAACGTATAAATGCAAAAAGATTTGGATGGGGAGTTTCCCCAACCAAATCAGTCAGAGATAAGAAATTTCTTTTAAAAAAGATGATCCTTTTAGATGAATACTTTGGACATTCTATTAAAATGTGTAAAATGGAGAGGTCACAGTGGCAAAAGTCGCAAACTGGGGATTCTCTCCTAGCAATAAATGTCTATGTGTTAGACGGGTGTGTCCTATACGAAGTCGAGTCAAGCAGACATCAGGTCTTCGTATTGGTACCGCTGTCCAATGAGTAATGGAAGGATGAATGTAATGTAGTGAACACGGCGGGTCTTTGGTGGTACTAGGATCGAACTCATGACACGCTAGCCATGATCCGATGCCTAGACCACTCGGCCACCGCGGCCTCTCCAAAAGTCAAAACACAAGCTTTAAAAACTAATAATTCTGAAACGGGTCAATGTAAAAAACTCCGATTTGTATCAAATGATTTGAAAGTAAGCCAATTTTTTTAACGAAAAAAATGCTTGAATAGTCTTTTTTTATTTGTCTACCAGATGGAGTTGGTTAGTTTTTGGTTTTGGATTACGCAAAGTAGTAACATCTGCATTAAATTTGTCCATTGCCTTACAACAAAGCTGCAGTGACATGCTTAAAAATAGTTTCTGTACCTGATGAGTACAACGCAGCATCTTTTTTCCAGTACTCCAAGACTACATACAGTCATTCTTAAGGTACATGGAGTACCATCGTATATCATTGTGACTTCTCAACACTTTCTTTGCTCAAGATTTCGGCAAGCAGAAATTCTAATATTTTCTAAATATTTCAATATGACTCCATGCGATTTTACTTTATGGGTATTCTTTAAGCTAAAAATGAACTGAGGTATGCCGATATCATTACCAATATAGAAAAATTGTCATCTGTTAACGCATGTCTTGCATATCACAAGAAATGTTGCTTAATTTTGTGAATACTGTTGTTTCTCTTACATGTATGCTTCTTGATAGCTGACAGTACACTCAGAAGTTGTAAGCTTATTAATAATTTATTGGGGACTTTCATAGCATTCGGTAATAAAATAAAAAACTACTCAATCAAATTATTATATTTTTTTAATCCTTTCAGAAGAAATTGTGTTGACCAATGTATGCCTGGGCTTTCACAGACAGTCAAAGAAATCTCAGTCTGGGATCTTTCTGATAGCACATTTTAATTGTACATAAATCATCAGATTTACTTATTAATTAAGACTACGTCAGACAGGTGGCATTTGTAACACATCAACTTATTAATTATAAAATAAAGCTCGCTATACCACAATAGTAATTTTGTTCTGAGTATAAAGAATACCTTAATTTTTGTTAAAGCAAGTATAAACTTATCAAATTTTTTATGTGATATAATTTTACATAATTATTTTAATATTAGTTTTGCAGAATACAATGTATACAAGTATATATATATAACTTAAACTCTAATTTTCTTTTTGCTAACTTTTAACCACAATTTTATTAAATCTAATATTTTCAAAGAAAATAAGTCATTCTTATTTCTAAATGCAGAAAAAAGTAGCACTTAAAATATTTTACCAATTATTTCTGAAGGAATGGATACGATAATTCATACTTTTAGCTTTTAAAAACGGGTCGTTAATTCTTATCACAAAATGATATTATGTTTCCAAATTTAATACATCTATATTCTTTAATTTAATTAGTTTGTACAAATATTGAAACTACAACTGCATTTCTTAATTACTTCACTTAAATATTTATAAGCACACCTGCACCGAAGACTCTTATTATTAACAATTAAGCAGAACGACAAAGATTTACCTAAAAATTAAGCTCTTGTTTTGTAGTAAAATCTAATTGTAACTATCCCTGAAGGACAATTTCTGACTAAAACACGTTTCAGCCATTTAGTTTTTAAACGCTACCTAACTCTAACGAGTAAATAACCTTTGAAGCTCAAAGAGCAAAGCAGTTCATTATTTTGGAATTTCTGATCGAGAATCTAAGAAAATATATTCGCTCAACAATTACAATAATAATCGTTATTTACCACACAGTTCACTATTTTTTAACTTTGGTCTTTCTCGACACTTTTGTGTCGTGATAATGCGGAGGATATTTATTTATTTTTGCTCTTAGTGAGAAGACGAGAGCCGAGAAATGGTTTTCTGAGCTAAGAGAAAAATGATTTACGACTTAGGGTATTTATCTTCAAATAGAATAAAGCTGGATGACGGTTTTGGTCGCTTAGCGCGTTTTATGATTTAAATTTTATTAATGGACTCAGCGTTAACGTCATCAAAAGACGTCGATTGTTTGAGTGAGAAAAATGTTTTTTGTTGGAAATTTAGCAAAGCAGGTGGCTTTAACAATATTTGGCTGCGAAAAAATAGCTACCTCTTTAACTAGAAAATTCCATTTCGTCTTACGCATGTAGTAGTTTCATTCAAATTTATATCTTATGCTTTCTATACTTACTTACCGCATTTTAAAATAAGCGAAAAACATCTAGAGTAAATTCCTTTTAAGTGTAATCATATTTAGTTAAACGTACATGTTACGTTTTATAAACGGTATTTTATTTGCAAATATTTTTTTACATAAATATTAGTTAAGTGCTACGTCAAGTGATAAAATGTATTTGAAATTTATTTTATGTTGCGTGTTCACTGTCAAAAATATTGCAACAAAAACAAATTATTAACTTAGGAAAAGCTGTTAAAGGGCTTGTTAACTCAGAAAAGTAGAAAAAAATATAATCCTTAAGAGGAAAGTAGCTTCTCTTAAGAATTTTTTATATATATAAGATGCGTTTCGAAGCCAAATTATTTTCTAACTGTTACGGTTGATAAATATTTTTTTCAATGTTAAGTTATGCGAAATAAAATATTTAGAGGACACACCACCTTGTGAAATAACTGAAGGATTGAGTTAATGTGGTTTTATGATAGGTTTAACATAAAATTGAGTGAACACGATTGGTTTTACAATAAACATAAATTAAAAATATGTTTAGAAATAAATAGAAATATAAAGGCACTCACACTCTCAAAACACTCTTTTTCTTCTAATATGCTCCATACAAAATATTGGAGATACATTTAGTTATTCAACTAATTTTTAATGTTTTCAAAGGCTATAATATTTTGAAAAAAATTAAATTTATAACCCATGAAATGCGTGAAAAACACACATTACTTAATTTAATGTAATTGACTAAAACCAAGAATGCATTTGATTGCTATTATGCTATTTTATAAAATTCATTTAAGTTTACTCAACAATTAAATAAGCACATAACTCTTCTTTACTTATTATACTTAAAAATTCATCTTAACTTTTGAAAAAACAATGAATTACCTTTTTTTTATCATTCTCCGGGTAGTTTAATAAAGCCTTTTATCTCCAAGTAAAACAAGGATAAAGAAGTCATTTCCAAGTTTTCAAAACTATCATTTTTTAGTATATTTCAGATTTGAAAATATCACTATTTAAATAAAAAGAGATGATGCAAACAATGCATAATTATCTTGATGTTATGAAAAATTGCTCTTATTATTTCTCCAAATTACACATTGAGACCGATTAGCAAATCTGAAATAAAATTAAAAGAGGAAAAATACTTAAATAAAAATATAAAGTGTATGAGTTTGTTGTCATTAGCTCAACTGACATTTGATCGGTTGCTGAACGTATTTCTAACTCATTGGCGTACTTTTTTCTGCCTGGTGTCACTCTGATAAGGTTCTAATTTCCGTTCGCACACATTCTCCCCAGTGGCTGGAATTGCCTCTTGGCACGAATTCCCCTGGGTGAGAAGAGTAGTACGTGTCACATTTGCAGCATGCAACTATTTTTCCCGCTAAGATCCCAAGGAGCATTGGCTTGGGGAAGAAGAATAAATATGAGAAAAGTATACGGTAATCTATTTGTCAGAGAATATTTTTATAATTTATCCGAAATGGCTAAATAATTCTTATACAAGGGGAAATATATTGGGTAATACTTTTGCGCTAAATACAATGGTAAATTATGTGATTTTTAAAGATTTATCTCAGAACTTTTCCTTTGTGATTCTTAATAAAATACGAGAAATATTGTAGGAAAAGATACTGATATAATTGATTCAATTTTGAACAAAAGTGAAGCAAGCAAAAAATTATCTCAACTTTTATATATTATTAAGTACTTGTTTAATAACTGAAAAGACACTGGCATTTACAAACATTAAAAATATTATTTTGATAATAAGATATATGATGTCTCAATAGCCATGAAATGCTATAAATTACAGACACATATATACCCTTATATATAAAAATAGATGTTTGTATATATGACCTCGCTGTTCACTCCAACACCGTTCAAATTATCACTATGAAAATTGGCATGTATATGTATTTTTTGTGCAGATGGTTTTTGTTCTATCTTTTTTGTTGCAGCTGGTGGTACTAAAGCTTATCAATTCGACACCGTTCAATCAATCGCCAAGTTCCCAACATCGTCATCAAAAATGATGCCAACTTGGCACTATCGTTAACATTTCCCTGTCTTTCCATTGAATCGTCAATTTAATGTAAAGAACAGCGTTGCTTCCGAATATTACAAGTTTAACATAAAATAAATACAACAGAAAGTAATATTAATGTATTACACATCCAGATATAAGTTATTTACACTATTTTAATCGTTCATTACACAAAATTAATAACAATGCATTACTTTTGCTGAACTGAGATCAGCTTATTAAGGTGTTTTCAAAAATTGACCCATAACATAGTAAAAGGGTGTTTTCAATAAAAAAAATAATATCCTTTTTATCAGCTGTTAGATCTACAACTTAAAATTTAACATTTTTTTGTTTGTTTACCTGAGATTTCCATTTTGTTTTGTTTTGTTTAATTTGCAATTCACGTAAAATTAACTCATTAAAAACTTCTTTTTCCTTCAATATGTATTGTTCAATTTTTCAATTCACCCATGCGAAGAACGGGTATACCAGCTAGTATATATGTATATATATATATATATATATAGAGAGAGAGAGAGAGAGAGATAAAGAGAGAGATATAAATACCACTTTCATTTTATTGTAAAAACTGTCTTCAATTAGTATTAATCATTAGTACTACTGCATCTATTTTTTAAACATTTGAGATAAAACTATTCTAAGAAAACCTTTTTCTAATTATATTCTCAATATATTATTAAAAATATCATTTTTAATTTATATAATTTTTAAATAAATTTCAATTCTATGGTAAACTAAATTCATTAAGCCTAAAGTTCACTTAACTCTTATTAAATCCCAAACGTATTTTGTCTTAATTACTGCGACGTAACATTTCATTAGAGATAAGTTGAAGTTAAGCCTTATGTTTACAGTGGTATAAGGAAAATTCAAATTTTCTTATTTTTTCCCAGGGGATGGTAATTTATCATATTTCGTGAAAGATTTAAAAATTACGTGTCCATACTTTTTGTAGATAGTTTAAAACTTCTTAATGAAAATTTATTAATAGTATTTCCAATATATTAAGTGATAATTTAGATATCATATTGCTATATGAGATTTTTTTTCTATTTACGACCCTCACACAAGAAATAATTCATTTAATTTTTTACATAAAAAATTACACGACATTTAAGAGGTTGATTTTTAAATATTTTGAAGTGATATCGGAAGTACTTCGATAGTTTCAAAACCGAAATATTACTGTGATTTCTATAATAAAGAATTCATTATATAATAGTTATTTTGTAATTTCGAAATTTTAAGAAAATGTGTCCTATGATGTTAGAATGTTCATTATTTAATTTGAGTTATGATTAGTAATTCATCCATATTTTGATATACTTATTCAAGGTTGATTGCCTTGAATTATTTATATTTTATTATAAAACATCTGAACTTATTATTTTTTATAACGAGGGGATTTAGCAAGATAAAAAAAATATGCATATTAATAAAATATCAGAATAATAATTTTCAAATAATTTGAATTTTTTTAAAGTATAACTTAATTAAAATGAAGGATTATAGGGAAAAAAGAAATATATATATATAGCCAGCACTATAAATTCTTAATATTTGCTTCTAAAATTTCGGTTTCCTTAAAATATCTTAATAGAAAGCTAATTGGATACATTAAATTATTAATTTTCAAGATTTATTAGAGTACATTCCATACTATTATACAGGGATATTAAAAAATATATCTTCATTAATGATCAATATAAACGGATGGAACAAATATATACACAAGAAAGACCTAGCATATGTGACTTTAGTACGCACACAATAAATGTCTACAAATAATACCACTCAACAGGTGTTTAGAATAATGCTTGAATGTGATTAATCACAGTGATTTAAATTAAACTGATTTTCATGAAGATTATTTTATTTTTATTCCGATGTAATATTCAGATTATTATTTAGAGTTTTAAGGATTGCTATTCAAAAATTATTTAGATTTATTATTTTAAAGCACTATGAGGAATATTTTTTTTCCACAAAACACTTTGAATCTTCATTTCTTTTGTATTCTTTTTTAGCTAAGGAGTCAAAAGAGTATTTACGAGCACTTTATGTTAGCTCCATTTTTTCTAGACATTTATCTGCCACATGGACTTTATTTTTCTCAAAACTGGGTAAGGTAAATAAATATGAGAGCATGTTTTTTTTACTATCTGCATTCAAGAGAAAAACACATAAGATAATCAAGATCTATAACTCATTCCAAACTAGCATGGATTTTGAAATTCATAAGTCATAAAAGCAAAAATGTGTCTCCTCCTCACTCGTATAAAAGAACTCCGGGAGCAATGTAGAAGAACAGCTTAAAATAACTTTATACTCTGAAAATATACAATATAAAAATGCAAAACTTCTTTAGAAAAAATCTGGAAATTTTTTTTAAAAAAAAGTAACATTAAATTTATGCTGGATAAATACTATAAGAATGTGAAAAAAAACCATGTTGCATTATGATTTTCATTCATAGTTAGATTTAAAAATTGTTAGTTTGAATAAGTTATAGCGTTTAATATTTTGAAAACTATGAAGTTTAAAAATACTCTTTATCGTATAATGGAAAATTTTCTGAAGTGTTTCGAATATAATTGTTTTATCGTCTTGTATTTAGTACATTCATTTAAAAATATGGACTCATTTTTAAATCCCTATAATTCAAAACTTTGAAGCTGAAATTCACGAAATTAAAAATGGAAGTTCTTTCTTATGATGGAGGATTAGATACTAGAAAAACGTCAAAATTGATATTATAAAAAAATAGAAATTAATTCATTTTAGGAACTAAATTAAACAAGATACTAACATCATAATTAATCCTTTTGTGACGTTTACATTGATACAAATGTAAATCAGTTTTGAATAAAAGAAGATTATTTAAGTGTACCCCTTTTATTTACAACACATTTATCATCACAATAAAAATGTTTCGCAGTATATAACCATTGATAGATGGTCTGAACAAACAATGAACTCTTCACATGGAAATCATGTTAAAATATATCACATCTGAGCACAAATATTAATAATAAAATGCAATACATTGTATAATTTTTTTCTTTATGTTATGAAGCCTGAATTCCACAACTGTTCATCTTCATCTGTTCACTATTCAAATTCTTTACTTCAACTTAGCTAGATTTAATAATTACGCATCCCACAAAAGTCTTTATAGTGTAAGAAATGGTTAATTAATTAAATCATTTTTAAGAAAATTTCATGTAACTAATGGTATAACCAGAAAAAGTTGATTTAAGTATATTTTACTTATACAATGTATATTTAAATTTATTTACTTTCAGGTATTTTCTCTTTTAAATTCGATTTATTCTGACTTTGTATTGTTACTGATATAAGTATGCTGACCTCTTTTCTCTCACAAGTCGCAAGCATTAAAGAAAAGAAGTTAAACACGTTATTAACATATCATAAGAGAACCAATGGGGAATTCTCTTACAGATTAATTGTCAAAAGCATTGCAAAAAACGAAGTTTAGGACTTCAAGTTGCCGGTTCAAATCAGTGTAATCTCAACTTGTGCCTTAGTGGTGACTCCCTAATTGAACACTAGATGGCAGCTCAGTATAGCACTATTATTTGAATATGCTCCTTGGAGAGTAAGACATTCCTCCAAATTATAACTCTAAGGGTACAAACATCTACAATGCATATGTTAAGAGGCTGTCTTCAGTGCAACGTAAAAGAATATGACCCAGATTTGGAAGATTCTTTGGATAAAAAAGTATTCCCCTACAAAATAACTATAATCTGGCTTCACTTTCGTATATAAAGCAGCATACTTCATCATACTACTGATTTTTCTCTGAGTTGACCCTTTTTTTCTGTTACAAAATGTGCTTTGCATTTTTTTCTCATAAGCCGAAATGTTAAATTAGATGTCCCTATTCATGTGTAAAGGTACAAATGATAATCTATATATAGAATATTTTGGAATTTTAAGAACACTATAATATAAACAGATGTATTAAAATTACAATGTTGCAAGTTTTCCTAAAAATTGAGAACTTTTTCCGTCTGATAATGTGTTTTGCGTTTAGTTCAGTCCTTCGAATATTTAACGAAGCACCCTTAAATAAATATCTCATCTCAGGTAGAAACTGCATAAATGCATAGTAAAATAAAATAAAAGATGTTTGATGCAATAAATGACTCATAATACAACAAAGAATGTGTATCAATTACAATAAAAGCCTAGAAACGTAAGTTCATCTAATTATCACTCAGAAAATCCCTTAACAACAAAAAATACTATTCTCTCTAGAAGACAGGCCCTTCCTTCCAGAAAATAGAAAACATCAAAGAGGAGTAAAAGCGCTAAATGACCGGATTAGTAGGGAGACTCTCAAGCTTAGTCATTTAACGCTTTGCAAGAAGTGAATGCCCCACGAACCGAAAAAGCCAGTTAAAATCAACGCCAACTTCCAGATCACAGTAAATTTTAGTTCCCAACACTAAAAATTATTTTCTTATACTTAACAATATGTAATATGTAAACTCTTTCTAATATTTTCGCATAAAAATAACAGTTAATTTTAGTTTTTATTTCGTTATTATTACAAATCTATCAAAACTTATAAATTCAACATCATTTTCTAAGCCATATTTTAAACATGTACTTACAATAAATTCATAAATTTAAAGTCTGAAATTCAAAAATTAGTCAAAATTGCCTCACAATATCAAAGTACAAGTTTCAAGTGATTTATATTTTTAGGCACACATGGAAAAAAAGATTTTTTTTTTCGATTAATATGAACATAATTTTTCGAAATGCATTGGCATCTTACATAACTAAAATTATCTAACGTAGAATTTTCTTTTAAAAATTTTTGGTATACTTTTAAATTAAAATTTAAAATTATGTTACCTAAAAAATTAAATTCAACAAAAAGACCCTAGATTATGTGTTTATTATAGTATTTTTTAATTTTTTTTTCTAATCAATAATAACTGAAGTAAAAAAATATATGGGTTTTCTTCTCTTTTAATTTATTTCTTTTTTTCATCGTTATGTTTGGTTTTATTTATTTTGCCTGAGTGTGGGATTATTCTCATAACATTTGGGATCTAATGGCTATTATTTCAAGTGTGGCTAATTAATGAAATTTGTTTTAAAATGAAAAAGATCTTTGCAATTAATCGATTTTTACTCTCAAAAAGTTTTTTTAAACTTGCTTCTAACTCTGAATTACTTAAAAAACTATTTACTTCTAACAGAATTTGTATTACTTTTGTTAGTGTCTGAAAAGGTATTAAAAACACTTGAATTATTGTCTCGTAATGAAGAAATTCAAAATAACTTTCCTTCTGGGATTTTAATGTTTTCAAGAAAAAAATAATACACATTTATTTTTACTTTTTCTGAAAATAAAGATATATTTGACAATCAATACACTTATTAAGGTATCCGACTACTTGCAACAATTTTTTTCTTCAAAATGGTGATATGTTTTTTTTTTTTTTGTTTTTTTGTGGTTTTTAGATATTTTTAGTATATTTTGAGAAAAATATGCTAAAATTAAGAAGATAAAAAGAAATTATTATTACTAAAATGGGAAAGAAATTGGTAAGAATTTACAAAAAATAAAACAAACTGGGCACATACCAAAGGTTTAAGAACAAATTTTTAATTTTTAAATCTGATGTATTGCTATGTTATTCATTTATGAGATATATTTTAATTTTTACAAAAACTAGAGCACTTTATCTTAGTTATTATATGATTGTTTTTAAATAACAGTGATTATAATAGCATAAGGAGCTGTAAATTTTGTAATAAAACAGTAATTGATAAATATGAAGGTTAAAACACTTCTACTATTATACAAAGCTACAAAAAAATTTCAGTTAATCATTTTCAAACATTTTAGCAATCGCTGGTCCCGTTTGAGCATTTCCAAAAGAAACACATTTCGAGAAAAACGCATTTTAAAATATGCCATCTTGCTTAAAGTAAAGGCATCTGCTTTTACTAAAAACATTTGTAGTTTTTGTCCTAGTGAACGGGAAATAATAAACTTCGTATTTTTATAAAGCTAATAAGATAACGTATAAACTGAAACCATAACAAAAATTGTCAATTTGCGGAAAATTCACATTTTTAAGATAGTCGGATACCTTAAAGTTAATAGAGGTATCATAAGTAAAACGAAAATAAACAAAAAAGTATTATAAATATAATAATTTCTTGTACGAATATTTGTATTGGGGCATTTCTGATTTTGAGAGTAAATGAAGTGGAACTTGTTTATTACGAAAATCGCTTCTTTTAAAAATAGCCATTTAATTCGAAAATGCAAATACATAAGTTTTACAAATAGTAATTACATTAAAAGTATTTGGTAGAACAAAATATATTTTATACATAATAAGCTATAAATGCTTAACTAATCAATGTATTTACATCTTTAAAAACAAACGCAAAGTTTTATTTTATTGAACAGGTTAAAAAATGTTACTGAAAAAACAGCAATATCACTATTGAAGTATTGTTTTAAAAAAACATAAGGTCACAAAAGATATTTTTTTTATGACCGATGTAACTTTTATTTCCAAAATTATGCTTTCCAATAAATAGTACGTTCATTAAGAAAAGTAAGAATTCAACGAAACCGAATTCAATGTGATTTAACAACCGCACAAAACGTGACCTTTACCTAAGAAAGAATCTATTATCCACAGTGATTTGCAACGCCTCTTGCATAATTCTTCCATGTTAAATTGCCATCTTAACTGCGGATTTTATTTATATGTTAAACAAGTTGCTGTTGGGAGGGAAGGGGGTGATAAAGTTGAGAAATTTATGCAGGAGATGTTATGACAGCTTACTACTCGCGCGCTTAAAGATTCCAAACATTAAATAACTCGGAATAATTTATTTATTCCGCACGTTTCTTTGACGTGGAAATGAAGCAGAGAGTTAACCAATTTACAATTCGTGAGCAATTAGTTTCGTAATTTATCATGAATTTGTTCCGTTATTATTATTGTATATAGATTAGCTCGAGGTGATCACGTCCTGTGTTAAATTCGTGAAGAAAGCGAAATAATTTAGAAACAGAATATTGTATTCATTTCCTACCCAATGACTATTGAATTTCGATTGGAAATGTGGATAAGATCTCATTCCTTATATCAATACATTTAAGTTAAGGTGTTCTGGCATGTCTATAGGATCCCAAGTTGCGTAAGTTTATGTACCTTTTTTCTCAGAAACTACTTACTTCTCATGGATAAATTTCTTACAGTAGATTATGTGTACTATCAACAAAACTTTAACGAAGGATTTTGTCTTTTTGTTAAAAATTAAAGTAATTATGAAATTTTAAAAAAAAAACAATTCCAATTTGCCCCCCTAAAATTTAGATTAAAAAGCCTTATTTAAAAAAGTTTGCAGCCATATCTAATTCCCTCCATTAAAATGTGTAAACATGCTAAAAATATGCTTACTGAAAATTTGAGGATTATATAACAAGTAATTTTTGAGAAAAAGGTAGATAAATTGAAAAATATTATATTTTGAGAAAACAGACTTTAAAGTAAAAATTTGTAGCTTATTGAGCATTTACTTTTCCCTCCCACTTTTCCAGAAGCATGTGAAGCATTTTCTTTACCCTCTACGCCTACAAAAGACGCATCTAATGTTCTTTTTTTTTCATTATTTTTAACAACTTTGCCTTTTTTAGGATCTCAAGATGCTTTCGTTGGGCTACACGAATCCTACGCACATCTCATTTAGTGAAGCATGACACACAGGTATAACTGGGTTCAATATCACAATGTCTTAAAATCATTAATTTTGCTACATGACTTGCATTGAACTGTGCTTTAGCCATATCCATGCCTAATTTTAGAGTTTTAATTCCACAAATGTTGATCTTGGAATCACTGACCATATGATGTTATTAACACCATACCATACACTCATACACTTTTAGGTTAACCCAATACACTCTTATTTTTAAACTTGTACATCATGTGGATTCGCGCTCATTATAAACTTATGCAAGGAAAAACATAGGTGCTCTTAACAGAGCTCATTTCATGCGCGTCAATGAATAGCTTCATTTTAAAAAAATTAAAAAATACTTCTAACTACCGTATTTCCTTATATCATGTATCATTTTAAACAGAAATATTTGAATTTTAAAAAATATAAAAAAGTGAAAATCGGTAATTTTTTAACAATTTATGTGCCGGGCTCTTTTAATTAAATAGAAGCAAAAAGTGAGACCTTTCAAAAAACTCCTCTATATTTTCCGGAAAGACGTACATTGATATAAATTCTAAATGGTTGCTGCTAATAATAAAAAATATGTTACTTATAATATTTAATTCAAGATAAAAGCTCTTATGCTCCAAACTAGCACAATGCTTCAAGAATTGCATGCACAAAAAATGAAAAAGATGCATTCCATTTAAATACGTAAAAATTGGAAATACAGAGTTTTATACAGGTTAACCTTTTAGTGTAATAAATGAGCTAAGAGAGAGAAAACAATAAAATGTGTGGAGAAAATACTTATATATCAAACGTGAGACTATTTCTCCTAAAACGCGATGAAATTGCCTTTACCAAAGTATTATGTTTGGAATAAGAATTTACCGCCTTTCACAGGAAAATGAAACTCAGAAAAGTGCAATAATAGGATCCTTTTTGAAAATGCAATGTAGGTTATACAATATTGTCTCTCAAACTAAGATAAATAAGCCTAGCTCTACGACTAACTAACCACCTACATTTCCTACACTTAAGTCATGAGTTTAAACTTTATATTTATAAGAAATAAATTGTGAACAAAGGCTGAAAGAAAGAATTTCATAACTTTTAAATAAACTTGAATTAAAGATAACTACTTATGAATGAAAAATAGTAGTTTCTTTTTTAAAGTACTTCATAAATAATGAGCATAATTTGTGTGTGCCTTTGAACATCATTGGAATGGCATGGGCCATTTTAATCACTGACACATATACGTCTGTGTGTGTGTTATGGTTTTTATGAAATCGTATTTTATTTCCGAATCTTTCTAATATGCGTTACTAGTATATATGTTATCGTTAAAGTGTGAAATATGTTATTTCATAGAATAACTAGGTATTTCATGAAATAACTAGAAAAGTCAGTTAAAGTATATAAATTACTGAATTCTACAATTTAACAAGATATTCTAACTATTACTTGATCGTAAAAGTATGAAATACTGCCCTCGAAAGTTTTTTGAAACGGTTTTAGCTGCTTTAGGAAGGATTTTTTCGATTAGAAACTAGAGATGACCGAATAAAACAATTGTGTACTCGATATATCAATTCAGTGTATGTCAGTAAGATTTAGTTTTCATTGAAGAAGTTCCAAATTTTGACACAAAGCTTTGATCTGTTGCAACAGCTCAAAGTTGTAGTACTGAACAAGGATTTAAAAAGTGCTCGTGTAAAAAAAATGTGTAATGGTAAAAAGTGGGCTTGATTCAAAAATAATAAGCAACCCAATCTAAAGTGTCCTCACAGCAATCTTTGCTCTAATAAATAAAGGAAAGTAAAATATATAAAGGTATCGCATAAAATTTGAATTAATATTCTCTTATATTTTTGTTCAAAAAAGTTTACACAGTGTTTTCATGAAGCATCAATTTTTCTTCCCAGGATGTATTTCTGTTGATAATATTTAAATATAATATATTTTTGTGGTATGTCCCTTTTTCTCCTTTCTCTTTAACTAATGTTAAAAATATGAACATTATATAACGAATTATATTACCAGCTTTCCCTTATTATTTATGAGTTATTATTCTTCAAACGAGAGAAAATGTATTTTTAAAGAGATTTTAGCTGTTTATGATCAATTAATTTATAAAACATCTTTGAAGTTGTTTATTTTTCTTTTTAATGGTCTATCTTTAGTTATTTCATAGAATACCGAGTTATTTCACAGAATAACTTGGTAAAGTATGAAATTTTTCATCTATTATTTACTTTAACTGACTTGACTTGTCATTTTATGGAAATTATATGAAATAACTGAATTATACACTTTAAAGGTAACATATATTATACCAACCACTGTGTCACTGAAATTTTGAAGCATAATGTAATTCTTTCTTTCAAGGTTTAACTTTCAGTTTAGTATCAATTCGGCATATCCACCTCGCACCCACACACACATACTCCCCCAAACACAATGTGTGTGTGTGTGTGTGTGTGTGTGTGTGTGTGTGTGTGTGTGTGTGTGTGTGTGTGTGTGTGTGTGTGTGTGTGTGTAAGAGTACACGTGAAGCTACGGTAGCTGGATACTCATGGTCCTAAACTCATGAGCTGTGTTGTTAAATAACTTCACTGAAAATAGTACTAGAAAATAATACTAAGAAGGGAAGTTTGGAGAATGGGTTGTCATCCTCGGTCACTTGATCAAAGTTCAAAATTACGAGATTCTGCCACAGCTCTCGGGTTGCTTTACAAAGCAACATTAATAAGAAAACAAAATGAACAATAAACTTTATTTTTTACCTGTTATAGTTAAAATATAGTTATAAAATTAATATAGTTATAGTTGCTAAAAGTTATAGTAGTTTTAGTATTTATATATTATATATTTTATATATATTATATATAAGAAATATATAAATACAGATTAATATTTATGATATTTATTTTTCAAAATTGCAAATACATTAATTTAAATGTTTAATTAATTGACTACTTCTTAAAAAACGGTGAGCTCCTTGGAAAAGGATACATTTAACTGAAAAAAATTCTTTAAGATCCCTTATAAGACTTTTAATATTTCCAAAATTAATAATCGCTTGAAGAACATGCATCTGAATTTCAGTCATGATTAATGAAAAAAAATGATTTTAGTACGAAATTTGTAAAAGAATATAAAGCCTAAGTACAACAAAATATGTAAACTGTTACCATATGGTTTGTTTAATTCAAGATATTTACAGCCATTTCGACTATTCAAGTTTTTCTGATCATAATAAAACAATGCATTTGTTGTCTTCCTTTTTTCTCAAAAATTTAATTTTAGATAGTTTGGCAAGTTATTTTATTCTAGAAACTGACATTACAGACTTTCATGCATTTGTTATTCTTGGATTAATTTTTAATGTATGTAGGACAATCCTTTAGAGCAATGGAATAAAAATGCGACGAATAAAAGGATTTCAAGCAGCTAGAAATATCAAACTAGGAAATCCACGAAATCCGAAATCTTCTATAAGATTTATATGTCCTAGATTCATCATTTAATATTCCATAAAATCTTAAACAACATTTTCGCCATTCCGATGCCATTTGTTTCGAATCAAATCCGCAGTGTTCGATTTTAACTGAGTAAAACCGTTTGCACTTTTGCTCTTAGAAGAATATCCGCTACTGGTAGCTGCTCAAAATAAATCGGAATGTTTTTGAACAAATATGTGTTTCACGAAACGGAAGAGTAACTAAATTATTCAAGAAAAACATAATGAAAAGCAAACGTCAACATTTTTTTAACTCAGTTTTTCCCTCTTCTCAAAAATAAAAGCCGTGGAACTCGCGTTTGGGCAACTGGAAATATTTCATCCTTTCTTCCTATTTTTTAAACAACCATCTATCTCGTTGATGCCAGATTTCAAAACCATTACTTTCCAAAAGAAGCCGAAAGCAACAGATTCGTATTTCAAGCGAAAATACGTTTTTGGGGTACAAGAAGAAATTGGATATGGAATAAAATATAAATATATAGATTAGGAACAAACTTTTACTGCTCTTATCTTTATCTAATACTGTTTTTGTACGGTTGAAGAATAAGACCAAAATAGATAGAAGGAGGGTAATCGACATGCAATACGCAAAAAAAAAGAAGAAGAAGAAGAAGAAAAGTCAAAAATAAAATATTTATGAAAAAGTAAGAAAATTGGAAACATCAAATTAAATTTCTTATGTATCCTATCACTTTAACGTATAATTTAACTTTAAATTATAATATATCTCTAGATTTTCAAGAAAAATTATGGATATCTTAGTAGGTATAATACAAAAAACAGGGCTTTATTTCCCAAGTAAATGTCCTATTAAAATGTATTTCATTGTGTAAAAATAAGCTTTTGACGCAGCCAGACAGAAAATTTAAAGTTTTTGTAATATAATTGTGTTCTTTTTTTCTATCAATATGAACAAAGTGAACGAGTTTTTTTAAAAACTAAGTTTAGGTAAAATTTTAGTAATGATAAGGTCTAGACAGTGAAACAAATAAACTTCTTTAATAGCAAAGGTGTCTGTGAAATGAACAAATTTACTCTTTTTTGCCGGAATTTTTATAAAGAAATGCGATGCATTTTCTTTATTTTTAATGATAGTTTGAAAATGAAAAAGTCTTAGAAAAAGAAATAAATAATTGAAGTAAACTTAGTAAAAATTTCAAACACGAAAATACAAATTATCTTGTACATTTTACATCTTCACATGTGATGGAATTCGAAGTTCAGAAACTTCCCTAAATAGTTTAATTTTTTACTAAGCAGACTGAAAAGTTCCTGAAATTGCATTCCAAATTAGGTGAATCATACATTTTATCGTTTACTTAAAACTACAGACATAGTTTTAAAAAGCTACTTTAAATCTATTATTAAAAATGATTTATTTAAAAAAATCATTCATTTGAAATGAGGCACTTCCTTCTTTATCTAAAATATGAGAAAAATGCACTGTGCTCAAAGAAATTTCTAACTCTAAAAGTACTCTGGGAAATTTAACAATGATACATAGAAGAAATCCCAAACAATATTCCTTTGAAACAAAAATATATTAATTCTTTATTTATTTTATTTACCTTACTTTTTCCAATCCATGAGTTTTAAGCAAATATAGGCATAAAAATTGGGGGGGGGGAATTAAATACGCATCTGGGAATATGCTGCAAGGGAAAAAATTCTGATCAGTTTTTCACCGTTAGGAACCGTCTTCTATTGATGATCTGTACCCTACACTTCTGATTGGTCCGTCTTTTGATGTGCGGAATTGAATTTACCGTCAACCGCCCCTGAGTAAATAGATGGTCCAAATTTAATTCTAGAACTCTTTCGAATGAGCTTTGACGAACTTCGAATAGTCGCCCGGAAGACTTCTTCATACGACTTTTCCCCCAAAAACTCCAGCCTTGAAAAGAACTTTTTCCCTGTGCATGTTTACTCAATGTTTTGTTACAAAAATCCCGAATTTCTTTGCCTGCGAATCTTTCAAAAGGGACTTTTTCTTCGCGGAAGAGTTCGGAAAAGTTTTGCAGGAATTCATCTGCGTCTTTGTAAATAAAGAGGGTTGAGTGGTTTAGCTGCTCTGCTGTTGGTTGCAACGAAATCCGATGGAAATGCCGAGAGTTTTGTGTGGTTGTCTTTCACTTTGACAGTTGTGACATTTGATATATTTATTATTACACAAAATATTTTACTTATCATTGTATTTTAAAATTTTATAGAAATATATGCATTGATATTATTTGGATAGCATGTTTTTTCGAGTTACCTCAATGCAATATTAAAGGTTTTAATATTTAAAATTAAAATTTTAGGTCTTAGAATAACGTAAAGTTTAGGTTTTATGCATAAGTAGCTATAATAATACCACTATATCACTAAATCAATGCAAATACTAAACAAATGTTTAGAATTGCAAATCTGCAATTAAAATAGTCTTTAAAATTTTATCTTTGAATATTGCTACTAAAATTAAGATTCGTTAAAAATGTATCTTTTGGTAAAGCTTAATTTTTTCTTCATTGTCTAATACCGATAGAACATAAAATTCTGATGTATCTTAAAGTCTGAATCTGCCTATGTAAGCATATATTTTCAATGATTGAATTAATGATGGATTTCAAGACAATTTGCTCAATTTTATGAAAATAAATCATAATGCAAAAATTATTAACCTAATTAATGTAATGAAAATGTTTATTCTGCGAAAGATTGATTTCAGCTGTATTTTTCTAAATCAAGGACTATTGGCATATACTTAATATTTAACTAACAGAAGAATCCTGTTTAAGACAATTATAGAGGCCAAAGCAAAAGAATCGAAGATTTAATAAGATAAATATAATGAAAGAATAAATAAAAATTATGCATTTATTTAATTCATTACTTTAAAAAAACATTAATGCTTTTAAGCCACTAGATTTATTAAATATAAATGAATTATATGAAAATATAGGATTTACGTGTTACAATTTATGCATTTTAGACATTGCAGATTTATAAGTGTATTGATAATTAACTGCAACACTAAGTAATTTTTATTTATGATAAAGTTATTTATAGTGTTAAGAAATTTTTATTTATTAATTTTGTAAATAAATTTTATACATTTTACAATGCTTGAAATTTGACTCTTAAACATCTGCATCAGTTACATATGGTGTTGATTAAAGCAAACAGTAAATTGATATGCATATTGCTAGTTTATACAATATTCAGTGAAAGGTTTTTTTTTTATTTTGCAAACATTTAACATGTTTCTTCTAAATTTTAGGTTATTAACAGAATTACAAGTGAGCACAGTTTTAAATGAAGAGTAATTTTTTTTTCGATAAAAGCATGAAAGTAATTTTAAGTTAGATTTGTTTCAGAATTTTCAAGTCACATCTAGAAATAAAAGGAAAAAAAAATCAATGCCGAATATTCAAATAACAGTTTTTGCAAACATTCTTTCCAAGCAAAGTGAAGCTGAAATCCATTTATTTGTTTTGTTTTTATGCATATTTCGAGGAAGGTTTTCCTTTGCAATCTAGAATCAAGTTTCGCGTAAGAAAACATTACAAAAATGCTTCTTTAAACTCAAAACATTACAAAAAGAAAGATTTGTAACTTTATTTATACATATATGAAAAAAATTCTTCGAAATGCCTTTTTCCCCACATTGAGAAATTTGAGAGGAGAACCAAAAAAATTCCTCGCTCGCATTTGCCTGTTTGTTCTGAGTGAAAAATTATCGCATTCCAAAGAAATCAGGCGTCTGCAAAAACACGCCATCTGAGAAGAACCTTATTTCTTATGTACCGTTCTTTATACCCTCCGGATTCGGTTTGAAAAACTTCAAAAGTCATATTTTCTAAAAACTTTCATTCATCAACGGAAAATGTCGAGGGAACATTTTTCAAGAGGCATTAGATGCGAAGTTTTAAGAACTTCATACACTGGTGAAGAAATATAATTCTTTTACTCTGTCCTTATTTATTGTTTTTTTTACTTACTTCACTTCGTTATTTCTTTCTTTTATTTTCTTTACATATATCTGAAGGTTTTCAGTTAGATAAATAGAGCTCTTCAGTTAAAAATAGTGTCAGGAGTTGAAGTTAGTGTTTTTTATAAGTTCTTTTGGAGCTTGGTTTGCAGAATCTAAGTAAATATGGATGAATGAAAAAGATCATAAAAATGGATGATGCTAAAAAAAAATATTTTGTGTTGTGATATGATTTCCGCGTATCAGATTATCTGAAGCGAGAAGAATAGGACTGAAGGGAAAGAATTTTGAGTAGCTGTGACGCTTACTTTATACAAAAAAATCCGCATTTTTCCATTGATAATAAAACTTACAACACTGTTTAGCTCTAGAAAGAATGTGTCCAAAGTTATAAAAGTTAATACACATAAGCACTGAAGAATTCAAAGATGAAGCAAAGCAGCAATTATCACAGAAAAAATGCATTTTTTCCATCTTCAATAATAGTATTTTTTATATTTATCTTTCTATATAAGTACCACTATAAGAAAAGTCAATTGGAAACTATATACAAACGAAAGAAGAAATATTTCTTCATTAGAAAAAGTTATAGAGATATGTGTTAGGGAGATGCGTCCTAAATTATTTAATTTTAAGGTCTTTTAAAACTTCTATTTTTATTTTGAGCATAACAGGAAATAAGTTTGTAAAGTTTCAGAAAATACGTACAGCAATGTATTGTTTTAACTAATAAAAGTAGTATTTGAAGGCGTTTTTTATTGTTACTTACTATATAGTAATCGGATAAATTTATCTCTTGTATAAAAATTTATTTTTCATAGAGTATTTTACATTTATTTTTATATTTTTATAGTTCATTGTTTTGATTTACGAAGGTATCATTCACTCTAATTATGAAGATCAATCTTTTTTTTTATTTTTGGTTTGAAAAATAGTAAATTTTACAAACAACAAAACCCTTAGTTAAAAACAAAAATGTTTTGTAGTAATGTTTGTTTATTAACAATTGAGACATTCATCATTGTAAAATTTTTTATCCTTTTTTCTCGATGAATAATACTCCTAAACACAATCAAGTAAACAAAACATTCAGGTACTCATTTGTATTCCATTAATGTAATAATATTATAGTAATATCAATTATTAATCTTATCTTAAAAACATTTAGTCTTTCTTATTCTGAATGAGAATTTAATTTCAAGTGAAAACATCCATCCTTAAAATAAAAAAATAAAAATTGTAATGGAATCATTTTCTATATCACTATCTATTTTGTGGATGTATTGCTTAACCCTAACAAAGAAATAAAAATAATGCATTTCAAATAATATAAGCATGAGCTATTTAAAAATTCGATAAATCGTATAACAAAGATGCGCACAACTTCTCAAATTACCTTTACACCTTTTTATTAAAATCTTTTTTTTTATGTAAAATAGGAACATAATTTTTGAGTAAAAAAGAAAATAATAAAACGAATTCATTTGAGAAAACATAATGTAATAAACCTTAAAATTATATTTGCATGTATTATACGTTCATATTATAATGTTTAGCTCGTGATATTTTATGCTGAGTGTATGAATTTCAACTGCAAATACTTAAAATTATTAGTCTACTTGGTGATTTTTATTGAATATATTTATTGTAGTATTATAGTGTGTGATGAATTGAAACTTAAATAATAATAAAACAATATGGTGCGACCAGTTCTCAATTGTTTTAGTTATATTAACTGGCAAATGTTTTATTTGGTGCGAAAATAAAACTCTTATCAAGAATAATTCACATCAAAACTAATTCACAATGTAATAATTCCAATAACCATCTAAACAATAATATATGTGCGTAAAACAATATAGTTGTAATAGTTATTAATATTATACATTGCTTATTATGAAAAAGATTAAAAGATTTTCAAAAAAGTTTCATTGTTTGTTTTAATATCCAGAAATAAATTTTGATATATTTTCTATATTGATATTTATATGCTATCTTTATCATCAAAACAGTAGCAAAATGATAATTTGAAAAAAAAATTAATTTTTAAGGGAATAAAAGTATTAAATATTACATAGAATAAATTAAATATAAAAAAACTTTTTAAGAACAAGCTTTATTTAAAAACGCTAAAAAGAATAAAATAAACTTTTCCTTTAAAACTTTTTTACTATCAACTTATAACGTATCAACTTATAACACAATTTATATGATATAAAAGCTTGTCGCAATATTTAAGTACTCATATTTACTTAGTTTGAATTTTTAAAAACCAAATCAATCAGGTCAAGTTATTTATTTTACTTGTTTATCTACACAGGTATATCTCGCGACAAGCTTTTATATCATATAAATTGTGTAATGACGTTATAAGTTGATAGTAAAAAAAGTTTTAAAGGAAAAGTTTATTTTATTCTTTTTAGCGCTTTTAAATAAAAGCTTGTTCTTAAAAAAGTTTTTTATATTTAATTTATTTTTTACTTTTTAGTTATCGCTGGACAGGTTCTCAGCCTATTCAACTCATTGAACGCTGGTTCGCCATCCCTGGTTTAGCTGAATTAATTCTCGCAAAATGGTATTAGACTAAAAACACAATTTTTTTAAATCCGTAATTTTTAAGCAATTTTTTCAATCCTCATGCAGATTTTGGCTAACATTGTTCTACACACGAAAAAAAAAGGTTTAGTGAGATTATCTTCATAAATGACAAAGTTATTAAATGTTTAATTAAAATTTTGACTATTTTTGAAAAACTTAAAGAATATATTATTTATTTGAAATATTTTGAATATAAGGGATGTATTTCTCTAACATATTAGAAGAAAATTTGAATTGTTTATTAAAAACTTCAAAAGGCGTTTAAATATTTGTATTA
Source organism: Trichonephila clavata (assembly GCA_019973975.1). Lineage (NCBI taxonomy): Eukaryota > Metazoa > Arthropoda > Arachnida > Araneae > Nephilidae > Trichonephila > Trichonephila clavata. The sequence continues at coordinate 25,462 of BMAO01031167.1, read as the reverse complement.
ATCAATAAAATGCTTAAGACTAAAAACGCATTTTGTAATCAAAAAAGAAAGTTTTATCAAATAATGATAATTTTTTGCTGGACATTGAATATCTTCTACGTAAGAATCTTTTTTTTTTAATTGCTCAGATCATCTTTAGAAACTTGATTTTGAAAAAATCAATAATTAAATTCAAATAAAATTAACAGATTCTATTTGTAATTAAATTTAAGGACACATGTCGTAGTGTGTGTTTAGATTATTGGTGATAAAATGAGGTATATTTAAATTACTCGTAGGCTTAAAATTAGAAAATTTCTTTAAAAAATTACTTCATTTTATTGTAAAATTATTTTTTTTAATCGAAAATATATTGCATTTCTAGATAATATTTTTCTCTTATTGTTTTCCTAGCGGATTCCTTTTTGAGGGGTAAGATACATTAAAAAATGATCTTTCCGATTCTGTAATTATTTTTTGTCTGAGTTTCATAGATTAAAGATAGATAAATTATTTAAAGAATTTTTTCAATACTCCATCTCAGTTTAACTTGGCAGCGTTGAGAAAGGTATACAATGTACCAATCTACTTGAAAAATAGCTCTACTTTTTTTTTTGAATTTAAATCCAAGGAAATAGATAGAAATTTGTAAAAAAAATTGCATACGTTGTAGAAATTAGATTGTTTTTACGTTGTAGAAATGTAATTATTTTTTAGACAAAGTTAATTAATACTGTCAATAGCGCAACGTTATGAAATTCCAGTTTGGCTGAAAACCGATTTCGACGCCAACTTTTGTCATTGTTGTAACAATAAAATTATTACAACAATGCAGATATATCCAAGTTGGCGCCCAAAACTAGTTTAACGTTTTTAATTAATATCTTTTTAATTAATTGCAATATCGGAATATAAATGGTCAAAACATGCATTGTCATCCAAACTAAACGTGTATACAAATTTCAGCTCAATGGGAGGAAGATATCAGCTTCAAAATTGAGTTGCAAGATTCCACCCGAACAAATTACATACATACATACATACATACATACATTGTAAGTTAAATAAAAGCTTTTAAAAATGCTTAAAAAGCACCAAGCCACATATTTTTTATATTCCATCTGACTTATCTTTGTATCAAATGGAACAATAATATCAAAATAAATATTTATGAAATATTTTTACATTATTGCGAAAAATGCCACTCGTAAAAGTAGAAATGACATAGTAAATTAGTATCTATGTTAAGTCAGCTTTCACATATACTGAAAAATGTAGAAAACGCATTTCAAAATTAGATCTTGGTTCTCGTACAGTGGACATACGTTTTACTCGAAGATATTCCTTAGATATGATAAAGTTACAAAGTAAAATGTATAAATTTTTCAGTTTTGAGGAAAATTTACCAGGATTGCTTTAAATCATATCAAATGTACAATATTGTATAAATTAATAAATATGAGAATAAGTATAGAAAAATTAGTTAAAATTCTAAAATTTTTATCAATATAATGCTTTAAAAAATAGTTTTTATGTGCTCTTTTACAGCATTATTTAAGTAACCAAGATTGTTCGCAGCCTCAATTACGAAATTATTTTAGTCCTTATATCTTGTAAAAGATCAAAAAACATTTTAAAAACTTTACTTAAAAGTAAGAAACTAAAGACAAGAGCTTAATTCGCAAGTCAAATATATACATTGAAAATATTTGAATATCTTTATTAAAACCATAGAAAAAAATTACAATCTCAATATATTTGTTAAACCGAAGAGCTTAAAACCACCGAGAGTCATTTTTTGCAGAAAAAAAGATTAAACAAAATGAAAAATAAATGAAAAAAGTGAGAGAGAAAGAATGATGTTTCATTATCTCACCCAAGACAGCTGTTACTGAAAGCAGCGCCATCTGCCGTTTGCCCTTAAACTTATTGTTTTTATTGTTTAACTAAATCCACACAGCTACTATGGAGGCAACAGTAGGAAAAAAAAAAGATAACCGTTTCAGAATGCCTCCATTTATAAATGACGAGCTTTAAAACAAACATGTTGACATTATTTTAATCAACGAAAACTGTATTTTAAGCTTGAATATTTTTTTCCCTCAAAGCAAGTGGAAGAAATCGTTTTCGCAACAGTTATTTCTTTTTTCCCCCGTAAATAAACTTTTTATTACTGTTTTTTCTACTGCGAAGAAAAGATTTACGCTGGCTTTTGTTTTTTTCCCCTTAACTTTCAAGGAATGTAATTAGCAATAAAACCATGCCTTTTCTTGAGATATGTTTACAAACCCAAACAAAGAAAATATATGCTATTTTTATTATACTTTAAAATCACACAATTAACATTATGTTTGAAAATAAAGTTACTATTCAAGTAGTTCATAATACATTATTTTTTTTTCAAAATACCAGTATTAATTTTAATATCGATATTTAAGTTCTTATTACAATTTTGGAGCTTTTAAACACATTGACATATGTTGTTGTTCAAATAAAGTAAGCTCATTTAAAAAAGTTACTTTTTAAAAAAAAATAGATAAAGATTAACAACAAAATCATATGGATAGAAAACATACAAATCTTATTTTTTATGAGTAAATTACTCTTCCATTTTATGAGTAAATTACTCTTCCATAATCCAAAAAAATGTGATTATTTTGTTAAAATGGTATTTGGGTTAAATTTGTATGTATTTCCCTTACAAATACAAGTTTTTCTTCCTAAAAATTTAGATACATTTAATTTATTTAAGCCTTTAATTTTCTCATAAACATTTAAAACATTTTATTATTCAATAAATAGTTTTTTAAAATAATACATTTCTTCTTAGAATTCAATTATAAATAAATTCCATTTCACAAATCAAAATTATCATACATTTTCATTAATATTAACATACATATGACAAATTGTATAAGATATTTGTTTCGAAACTCATTTATTCATAAAAATAAGGAATAAGCCATTTAAAACGTATGAAGTAATTTTAGAATAAAAATAGTGTTATTTTAAATGAACTGAAACAATGGTATGATTACAAAAATAATATTTCACTTTTATAAATTAAATCTAATAATGAGAAGGAATATTAACATAATGAACTCTATAGAAAAATATTTTACTCATTTGTAATGGATTTCTGACAAAACTTTTTTTTTGTCTTTATTTGAAAAGAAAATATTCTTTTTTCAATAATACCCTGATCTGACGTGATAGGTGGGAATGAGTGATACTCGTGTAAGTCGAATTTACGTCAGTCCTGGTATGATTTCGCTTATAAATACATGAAAATTATTTTTAGTTAGGACCACAGAGATGAAAGAAAATAATAATTTAGAACAGACAAAGTTTCATAAAATCCCAGGTAACACAAATAGAAAATCGCAAACTGAAGTTATTTTGATGTGTGTAGAAGTTTTAATAAATTTTAACAAATATGCGGTCTAAAGATTCTTTTTTCACCTGAAAAGTATTCTTGTAGCATGCTAACAATTTTTTATTCCTTGTTTTGTTGAGAAAATACTCTCTTCATTCGAATACGTATTTTCTAAAAAAATTTTAACTATTTTTCAAATAAACTGCGACCTTATGCCAAATTACCAATCGTCATTCAATCTTCTGATTGAACTGGTTCTATAGCCCAAGTGGTCAACCCGCGGCACGCGTACCACAATGTGGCACGGCGGAGTTGTAACAATGGCACGCGAAGACTTAATAAACAATTTGAAAAGATAAAAATAAATAACAGTTTTTTATTATGTTATTGAAACAAACCTGAACAAAAAAACCCTCAAAATTTATTTTAAATACACTTAAATGAATTACAATAGAAATTTATCGTGTAGAGAATTCACCTGCATTGTTGTGCGAGAGTGACTTTCCAAAACTTTTTTCACTCGCAAGATTTTGGAATTTGATACCTGGAATATATATATATATATAAGACACTGACCTGCTCAGTGAGAGAAATTGCTATTATAGAAGGAAGAATAGCAATGTGATTTAGCTAATTAACATTACATTAAAATAATTTAAATTTAAGATTACAGAGAAAAAATTGTATTTTTTCTACCCTAGTTGGCCATATACTTTATTTTGTGGGCAAACTTTTTTTTCTCCAATAAAGCAAATGTTTGTCAACAAAAAAAAGGGAAGGGGGAGGCGGGTAACATATTTTGGAGGAAAAAAATTAAACATATTTAACGTTATATATATATATATATATATATATATATATATATATATATATATATATATATATAATGCAGGAACTATTTACCAAAGTCAATAGTGCTCCAAAATGTGGTAGTATTTAAAAATTCAATATTCAATTTTGCAAGATTCCTTCAGTGCTGGGTTGTACAATTTTCAAGATGATAAAAAATGCTATTTTTTCACAAATCCTTTCTCGATTTCTCTGCAAAATGTTAATTGTTACCTACTTTCAAATCGAAATTATTGTCTACAACACTATACTACACTAAAAAGCAAATATAAGGAATTATACTGAATTTTGGAAATTTGTACAATTTATTTTTCAAATTTATACGATTTGGCTGTCAATTATTGTTGTAGATTTAAGTCAACATACGTTTTTGAACAAATGTTTTCTTTTATAAAGGTAACACACACACCTCACTCATACAAAACCAAAATATCGTTCAAAATTAACGAACTGATTAACAGTAAAATCTAAGTTTGTGCTTTGGTCTCATTTGTTATGTTATTTTTGAATTTTCACTTTTTAGACTTGCATTAAAATGTGCTCTTTGCGTAAAAAATTATATAATGAACCTAGAAGTAACATTTTTTCACCTTTTTATTTATTCGAAAAGTTGGATGGGGCACGCATAATGATTTTTTATCTGAAAGTGGCACACTTCCTAGAAAGGTTGACCACCACTGGTCTATAGACTGGAGTTCTTCAATGTCTTGCTCTTGCTCATACATTTCTATGAACTCATCAATTGTCTGCTCCTGAATGTGGGGATCCAGCAGTTCTTGAACTACATCGCTATCCACTTCTAAATCTGTTTGCCTAGCAAGATTGACAGCTTCTATCAAATGACCAACTTCATCAGGCTCCGGCACTGATCCCACCTATATTTCAGCGATGAAAAAAAAAAAAAAAAAGAAGACGGATCACCTTTAAATCGCGATTTTAAAATCGCGTAATTCCGAATTCACGTAAGTCGAGGTATTACTGTACTGAGAAATCAGAAGGAACAAAACTACAATCCTATATTTGAAATAGTACTGAAGAAAATGCATAAGAATATTAGTAATCTCAATAAGCAGTTATGTTCCGTATAAAACGTTTCTTAAAAAAAAAAGCAACTTTAGATTCATAATGTTCAACATTCAAAAAAATTTATAAACCCATAATGTCAGTATATATTTAATTCAACTTTTCTCAATATATTCGCCGAATAAATTGGAAAGATCTATGCTTAGGTTTAATAATTGTGAAAGCAATATATTTAGGTGAAACTCTGAATTTATTTAAAGCACATATATTAGCTCCTTATCTAATGCGGAAAACAGGAATAATGCTCTAAAAAATTGTGTATATTATAATATATGCTAGACATGTGTACACATATATGCACATATGTCTAACATAGGTATATGTATTGCCTTTTTAAAAATACCGTACTGTTGTCTCACAAGTTCTATGTAACACGAGCTTTTGTAAATAATTTTATTACTCTAGGTGATGTTTTTAATCCGGATGTATAATTAAGTTCTCAAATTTTTTTTGCCGTTTTATATATTTATATTGTATATAATTATTTATCGTTTGTAAATATATATATATCCTATACATCGGTTTCCTCTGCTGAATATAATGACTTTATACTGAGGTAAAACATGTCTTTTATGAATGCTTTTGAAATTACTATAACTAAACTTGTAATTGATATTGTTGGAGTCAAATGATAATTAAATGATTCTGTGATAGTTAGAGTATTTTAATTACATTATATATATTTTTATGAACATTAGTAATTAAATGTCTTTGCTTCGGTATAAAATTAGAGGTAACCTTTTCCAACACACAAATAACAGATGAATTTTTACACAGATTTTGTGAAAAATAGCTCAAAGTTCTTCATTCTATATCTATATAAATTACATCGATGTTAACTTATATGAATTAACCATCTTATCATTCATGATTTAACATTTTGTCATGCTTAATATTAAATAAATAATTTTAAAGGAAAATTATTTATTATTTTTAAAATTCCTGAATAGAACATAAACTTTAGGAACTGTATTAAATAAACTTCAGCTGATAGCAAAGTTCTCGTTAAAAACTAAGTGCAATATATCAGATAAAAGGAAAACAAACAACTCGGCATGAACATCTACTTAAGATTTTCAAATATAAAAAAAAATTGAGAAAAAAAAGAAATTTAAGATTTTTTTTTGAAATATTTTAAAATTTTCAAATTTAATCACATAATCTTTGAAATCACGAAAGTCCAAAAAATTCTGCTTGTAGTAATGATGATATTTTAAGCTCGAAAAGTACAACACGTTACAAAAAAAATGTTAGTTTTTAAACTTCTGATATTTTTCGAATTCACTTAAAATAATATTATGCATTTTAAATACGTTTTATAGAGTACATAAATTAAATATTAAATAAATATTTTACTTTGTTTTCCTTGAAATAGTTGTTCGTTATTATTCCTTCTAATGTTTTAATATTCTTAATCAAATGCGTTTTAGGCTATTGAAATTTTTATTCTTTTTTCAACTGTATTAAACATTTAGGTTTATTATTAAAATCAATCTATGAGTTTCACTGAATCAAATTATTTCATATTCAATAAAACATAGCCGCTGTACTAAACATAAGCTATGGATGCCAAGATTTGAATACCAAACATATATTTAATTAGAAATATATTTCCGATTATAATACGCCAAAATCTTAGACAAAACTTAGATTTTAATGTAAAAGGGAATTATAACTTTCAAAGTTTAATTATTTGGTAAGAACTAAATGGTGCAATGATGCCATTTTTCTATGAAAAATAGAAAATTGAGACTGTATAAATTTTTAATATTCTCCAAACCATAACTAGTTAATGGTATACTTTAATTTTATATAATTACATCTCAATATAACTTTAAGTTAACGTACACCAATTACTTACACTAATTAATGAAAAAATCTATCGAAAATTAAATTTTATCTCAACATCCTTTTTCCTATTTTTACATTCTTAGTTATTTCACATTTTAATTACACAGCTCAATGCAATATTTTACAACACGTATTTAAAAATCAACAGCGATATAATCGATCATTTTTGAAAAATATTTCATGAAGAACAAAAGCGTTCCAATAAATTTGAAAAATTGCATCTTAAAGAAAAAAAAAACCTTTTGAATTTATGAAGGGCATTTTAATATTAATTTCAGAAAATCCAATCCAATTCTTCCCCATTCTACATACATTAAATCAAAAAATCCCTAAGAGGGAATATAATTAATGACGTGTCATTCTAAGCTGTTCTTCAAGATGAGGAGATAGCGAAGAAGATGCGCTCCAAACTAAAATTTTAATTTGACAGTAAACACCCCAAGATTATAACCACAAGTTTATCACGACAGTCAATCCCCGAACAATGAATACTGGCATTTATTAAATATTTAAAGATTATATCATGTTCAATCAATATTTCACAGTTTTTAAAATGAACATCTTAATACTAATGGTTTGTATTTTAAACGACCTAAAAGCGACAGCTTGCTTTTCAAATTGTTTTATAAATTACTACTAAAAATCCCGCATTTAGTTTGAAAGCACAATTTCGTATTTTATATCGATAAAAAAATATTTTATTTTAAAAGTTTTGTGAATTTTTTTGTTCTTAAACAGTAAATGAAATGATGCAATTTCCTTTTGGGAATGTATGAAAATAATTATATGTTTTACATCAGAAATTTATACGTATTTATAATTATTTTTAATTCAACACTGGGGGGGGGGGTTACTCTTTGTTAGCCTAACGGTGGACCAACCCCCATTGCAAAAACTATACTACTGTTCTTTACTCATTTCTCAAATTGTAAAGATTTAGTTTACATGTATTATATTGTTCGATTCATTTGTACTTTTCCCCGTAAAATTTGTTCTGTTAAATTCATGACTGAAGCTGTCTTGTCTATTTATTAATTGTTAAATTCACACATTTTGATAAACCTGCAACCCTTGCAGCTTTCTGGAAAAGTTTAGTATTTACTTTTGTTGATTACCAATGTCTTTGTATGAGACAACGCAATGATTCCAGTCCATGCAACTATTACGTTTTTTTTTCTGCGAGAGCTTGCAATAATGTACTGTACATTGTCAGCATTGCATTTCACATCTACTTTTTTTATCGATCAATTTTATTTTAAAACTAGATATTCATATTTTTCTACTCTCGCATGCACATAGACATACTAATATACTTGCTGAGGGGGGAAGACAGAGGGAGGAAGGTTGGCTGACCCTAAAACTGCGTGTCTAACTCTAAATTCTTAGTTCCTAAGGCTAAACATTTAATATTATACTGATTTATACTGTCGTCTTATATTTCGTTGCTTTGTTTTATAACATGTATGATACTTTATCACATTATCATTGAGTGTATATAATCAATATACAGATACATTCATACTCGTTTGTTCTATAGTATGAGGATTTTTAGATTTTGTCTGTTATATTTAAAACTACTGGATATATTTTAATAAAATTTTATATAAAGAGAATATCTTCAAATGGAGAGAACCAGTGACCCTTCTACCTGCCCTTCAATGTCCGATAGCAGAGTTTCACTTGTCTGGACAAGCATCACTTTGGATGGCCGCCCACAGCTCCATGTCTTTAAAAGAGGCACTGTGACAGTTCTAAGGGATAAGGTTGAGGTCTCTGAGCCCTATATTTGCCTTTTCATAAACACAGTTGGTCCTGGTTTTATTTTAATGAATGGCACTTTGAGGCACACGAAACTCATTTGGTCTACGAATTTCAGAAAAGTGAGGATATTCGCTGAATGGATTGGCCAGTTCGATTTCCAGACCTCATCTGTATAGCACATGCCTAAGAGGTTCTAAGGAGGACAGTTGCAAACCCCTCTCTGACAATCATCCATGGATTGAAAAAAGAATTGCTGTTCGACTCTGGGATCGATTGCCAAAATAACTCATAAATTCCCTTATTTCCGAAACAAAATCACGATATGAAGTCTTTTTATCCGAAAGAGGGTGCCATATACCCTAATAAGCAACTTTTTAAATATTCTGCAACTGCTGTGTATTGCCTTCCGATCACACTTGTTACGCACGGTCATGCGTATGCATTTTAAAAGTTGAAGAATTATTTTTTGCATTATACATTTATGTGCACTATGCATTCCAAATTTCATTAAAACCTGTAAACTAGAGAGTTTAGAGATAATAAACAAAATCTAAAAATTTTCTTAATTTGGAACACCAGACTACATTGAAGATCACAAATTACATTGCTTATATTGCAATAGTTATTTTTCATGAATAGGAGTTTAAAATATCTTCACATTATTTACGTCTGCTTGAATAAGTCTGTAAAGAAATTATGTTACATCGATTAATATATTCATGAAAATGTTCAAAATTTTATTTTACAGATTTTTCTCGATTGACATTACAAAATTCTGATAGCGAATCTTTTCTAAAATCAATATTTGATTGCTCAGCAAATATCTTTTAAAGTCATATTAAAGTCATAAAACGGTGCCAGAAAAAAAGACAACGTCTGTCTGTTCCTAATGAGATGAAAATCTTTTCTTTTTTAAAAAAAAAATCTTGCTTTCTCTTTTTAGGTTTACATAAAATTTTGTGAATATAAATGAGATTAAGTACATTTTTTTGTTTGATGTAATACTTCATCTGAACTGAAAAATGTTTAATTGAATCTCGTTTTTTTTCTTCCTAGTCAGAGTAACTTTTTTGTAGACAAACAGCTGGCTATGCTAACATATTTCTTAAGAAAAATATATATAATGTACTGAATCATTTCTTTCGCTATTTTTAATCAGTATTTAATGAGATTGAATTCTTAAAAAAATGTAGCAAAATGCAGAGAAAATTGTGCGTAGATTTCAAACGAGGAAATAATTGTCTACTTTTTTTATTATATTTTTTCTAGATGTTTCACTTTTAGAGAGTACTTAAGCTTTAGCACTCATATACATCTGAATTCCTCTTCTTTTTTCCCTCTAAAGAATTATATAGATAAGTAAAAATGAACATAAATAATTTTATTTTGAATTCCTTAAAACGAGTTAAAATGAATTATCTGTAATTAAAAGTTTAAAGTAAATTAGATGTTAATTTTTCATTTTGTTAGAACAGAAATGAACGTTAGAGTAAAAATTTCCCTGAGTAAACGTAATTAAAAGTATGTTCGTATTATTTAAATATATTTTAGACAAATTATTCTTATTTTAAAAGAACCATTCAATACATACTTTTTTATTCATAAAATAAAGAAATTTTTAAAGTTTTCTCATTTTCTTATGATATTTAAAAAAAAGGCCGACAGAAATGAGTAAGGATAAATGTAATAATGTTCTCAATCACACTTTTCCCTAGCTTCAGAACTAATAAAAGTTATTGTTTATATTAATTCTTAATAGATTGATTATTTATTAATGAAGCACTTAAAGTAAACAAAAAGGTTATTGGTAATGAACTACATTTTGGAATAAGTTTAAGTGACGATGACAGCATTTGAGATTTTACAGCCCCATTTTAAAACTTTCGAAAAACTTCAACATGAGTTGCTTGGGTATAATTAACATGCTTTTGCCCCGCTGCACGTCGGATTATTAGTGACATAAGGGCTCGAACTCACGATCCTATAGAATACAAAATTTTGTGTAATATATATATATATATATATATATATATTACACAAAATTTTGTATAACTATAATTTTATTTAAAAAAAAATTAAGCAAAAACAATAGAAAATAAAAAAATCTAAACAGAAATTTTAAATAATTGTGATATACTTTGTTTCTCGAGGTTTATGTAAGTCCTTAATGAACAGGGGCATAGCTATTGCCATATCAGCAATATCAATGATATAGATCCCCCAAGTTTCAGGGGGCCAGAAATTCATAATCAAAAAATAGTAAAATGTTAACGAACTCCAAAAAAAAAAGTCCTCCAAAAAATTTTGATACAAGGCCTACACAGGTTGCCAGTGCTAATGAATAAATCAAATACATTAGAGAAACTATAAATATGCGACTTATATCCTTTTCTTAAGCATCTTTTATGATCAATAAAAAATACAAAAGAAAGAAATGAAAAAAAAACAAGAAATAGTAAAGAAAATGATAAGTAATGGAAGCAGGAAAATGTGCATTGTAATCAATGTTACTCTAAATATACACACTACGATTAATTTTAGGGATAATGTGATGACTAAAAATAATAAAAATCCTAATAGTTGAAGGAAAAAACTGTTTATTATATTTGGTTTTGAAAGCACAGTTAACTCAATAGACATCGGGGAAAAAATTCCAGCATTTAAAAAAATATTTTATAATAATAATTAAAAATAGTTTCTTATCAGTCTTGCATTAAAATATAGTTATTTATCTTATAATGGTAGATCAGCTCAAGCAGGTTAAATGCTTATCAAAAAACTTACTTGCAAGTATTTTTTTCATTAAAATAAACTGACATTCCTAGCACAAAACCAAACGGATTCTACATTTTTAATTATACAGCTTTATGATCATTTGTTTTTTCGGTAGAAATTACCAGATAAGTCTAGTGGCCTTGGATCGATCACACACCGATGGATATCTGACTTTAGAGTTATGTGAAATCTAAAGAGAATACGTACCAAATGTGCAAACTTCATATTATGTGAAACATATCATTACAGATGAGATTCAACAAATTCCTTATTCCTCATTCACTATCAGCCGCAGGCAAAGATTCATCGTGTGTAAAGTTGAATACATGCGCAATTTTGTAAAATAAATTTAAAAAAATAAAATAAATGCTTATTACTTTTCTACATCTTTTATTCTTCGTTTGATTGATTTTTTTTTACTCTATGAATAACACCGCAGTTTTTGTGCTTCAGATTTCACCAAAATTTTAAGTTTTTTTATTGTGAGAATACCAAATGCACAGAACGATGCCATATTTAAAACTAATTTCAAACCAGGTTGGAAAATTATCGCAATGCTTAAATTATGTACACACACATATATAAATATATTCAATTTATTTTAATTAATATGATACAACTGAGCCATATAACTCTTATTCTATAATAATTCTTCCACGGTCTTGCATCTCTCTCTCTTTCTATATATATATATAACTTAAATTTATATCTACTCATAATTCGAATATCTTTTATTATTAATATCTACATAATTCATAAATTCTAATATCCTATTTCGAAATGCATCTCACTTTATATTTTTCTAAAGCATTAAAAACATTATATACTGTTTCTTTAGACCATGAATTATTGATAGATTTATTGATGATTCCAAAAAATACAAGATCAATATTTATTTTCATGTGCCTTACTAACGGGGACTTAATATTCCATAAATAATGATGTCATTTCTATTGGTAACTAATTATTCTCTTCGTCTGGACACATGACTATAATTTTTATAATACGTTTTCCCTGTTCTTCCATATATATAAAACTTAATGTTTGAATAATTCCCTATCTTGCTCTTTGTCTTCGTCAACCTATAAAGCGCGCTTGTAGTTTTGTGCTGTGTTGTGTTGTCCATAGATGCCTCTACATGTTGAATAAACACGATTAATAATGAGCACCGGACTGTCTAGTCATTGCAACATCAACAAATCAATTAAGAGATCATTATCACTTGACATGCCCTTTTAGTTAAAGACCGGGATTAATCCATACACACACACGTATATATATATATATACATTTATGTATATATACATAGAAACAGATAGTATAAAAATTAGAGCATTATATTTTTAGCTACTTTCATTTTAAATATTCAAAACATGAAAGATATTTACTAAAATGTTAACAATATAATTAATATTTTAATCAATTAGTTATTTTTTATAATTTGCATTTTCCAATTTATAAATAGTTAGACATTTAAAGAAAGGGTTACAATGTAAAAATGAATAAATAACACATTTTTACATTGAATTAAATAATAAAAACATGTGTGATATAATTAAATGACAATTTTAAGGAATAATTAACTTATATATTTTGAAAGAAAATAATTATTATTAATAAAAGGGAGAATTATTTAATAAACTATGCTTAAAGCTGTTACACATAACTTATTTCATACACCATGTAAAACATTCAAATGCCCAAAAGGAACTGTAATGGCATGGGTAGATTATTCATATATATTATGCGCGTACGTATTATTCCTAAACTAAAATCATATTTATCAAAATACTCTTTTTTTCAGAAATGAAATGATCAGTTTAGAGAATAAATTTACGAGTTCAATCCTGGTTAAGTTAGACACTATTGCTTTCAATATAAACACTCTTACTAAATTCTACAAAAAATAACTAGATAAATAAGAGACTTATAAATTGAATAATTCCAGAAAAAGAATATAGTACCTCGCATAAGTAAATAATGCAATATCGGTACTTTAAATCTTATATGTAATAAAAATTTTGATTTCTTACAGTAAAATTCTTAATATGGCATTTAATTTTTTCAACACATCAATCCCACATTAAAAACTCATTAATTTATCGACCTCAGAATGAACAGATCGGAATTCCATGATAATATTTCACTTAAAGCATTGGAAAAATACAAAAAGAAGCACCATTATCGCTGAAATAGGAGGAGTCTTCCTAAATGATATATAATGTTCCGGAAACACGTCACAAAATCTCACAGTTAATAATGAAAGCAATCAGCGAAAGAAGCAGTTACAGCATCCCAAACACTTTTCTTCGCTCAATTTTCATACAACATAGCGTGTTATTAATTATTTATAGCAAGGTCGATTTTTAAATTAAAATGCTAATAGTTTTTTCCCCCTTTTCCTTCCCAACAAAACTGGAGGAAAAATTAGGTCCGTCCCGGAAGAGAGTATCTCAAAACATAATTAAAAATTATTCTTCAGTAATTAATTTCCGGAAAATGCGTTTACTAGGCAACTGGCTCTACATGAACATTCAGATATATATAAAAAATAATTCAATTCTTCTAATGTGGAAAAGATAGTCCGAAGCGCGAATGTGTGGTTTTAACTCTGCAAATGATTGCCTATCGTGCGTCCGAAACACATGTTACTCTTTTTTGCTGCGAAGAAATTAGCGAACGTTTCGCATCTGAAGCGACAACAATTATTTTTGATGTGTTAGCGTTTAAATGTCTTAAAGGCTCGAAATTTATAATGAGTTTGTTTTTAACTTGAGCGCTCATTAAAATCTCTGGTGGTAATTGATTGAAATTCTGTGAGTTCTTTAATAATTTTTTTGCAGTGTCTAATATCAGGAAGCTACAATCGTAGCTGTTTATTAAAAAGTAAATTATTCGAAAAGAATTTAATGAGGAAAAGATGCTTTTTAAAAAGATAATTAGGAACAAAAAGGATAGGTAGCTCTAGATTTTTTTCCTGATTGAATATTACTTTTTTTTGTTTATTGAAAGGAAAATGTTTAATGAAATAATATTTTAAAGCACCAATTTTTTTCTAAATGTTTTAAAATAATTAGAAGGAATACTTTTTTTTCATTTAGCGATAATATCATAAACGTTTAAACTGTAGCATTACAATACTAGAATGCAAAGGTAGAATAATACACAAAAAAGTAATTGATTTGCAATTATATTTTTAAACTTTTTGGTGAATTTAAATTATTGACACTCATACTTGCATTTGTTAGTTTAATGGTAAATTAACAATTTATTTATAATAAGTTATGCAATTATTATTAAACTAACGAATACATGAATTTACAGAATTTTTTAATAGTTAGAAAATAGGTTTCAGTTTGATATCAGAGAGCTTGTACAACTTATTAAATTAATAAAATGCATTTGTTATCCCACAATATATAATTCTGATTGGTGTGAGTTAAAATAATGTAATTGTGTTATTCTGTAACTAGTAACATTGCCTAGTATGTATATATACAGTCGACTCTCGCTAATTCAAACCTTCGATAATACGAACCTCTCGCTAATTCGAAGTATATGCTCATTCCCTTGAAAAACTCTTGGTATTTTGAACGAAAACAATACGTTTTTGTACACTCAATATTTCGAAGTAAAATCTGTGGCTGGCTTGACTACAGCACTCAATAATTCGAAGTTGTTTTATAAAACTCTCGAGACAATTCGAACACTTACTTTCTATAGTCCTGTAGAAAACAGGGCGGAGCTTACATGCTTTGTGTTGCATTGTCTCCGAGTGTCTCCCCTGTAACGCAGCTCCTTTGATGACCATCTGTCTGCTACACCTCATTTGTTTTTCATGGTTCCTCAGGCAAAAATACATTTTTATTGCTTTCCTTCAAGTACACAGTTCTGGCCACACCTGTTGTCAGCTGTCCATATCTTTCATTTATCTCGTGGTAATACTGTGCATGTGCTCAATAAGAATGATCCGCTATTGTGAAGAAGTCAAATGTTGGATTGTTTTTTGAGTCTGACTGACATGACGATTTATGGCTCATCTGTGTGACTTATAGCAAGTGGCACCAAATAGGGCATGGGCCGGACGACCCTGCCTTGAAGAACTTACGGTGTTAGGGACAAACGAGTGCGAAACGATTTTATTTCCAATAAGGATTGGAAGAGATTTCGTGAGGGGTGAAAGAGCTCTGTTAAAGAATTACTAATGTATTCTTTTAATACAGGACTTTTAACTTCTGTATAATATTTATACTGTATTATACGCATACTTTTTAAAAATACTTTAAAGTAATTTTATACATATTTACGTTTGTTGTTTTATTACATACTTTCAAATTTAAATGTGTTAGAAAAAAATTTCACTTCATGTGTTTTGGCAGTTTTTTCTTACCCTCTTGATTATTCGAAGTTTTTCATTGGTCCCTCTAACTTCGAATTATCGAGAGTCGATTGTATATATATATATATATATATATATATATATATATATATATATACATAATAATTATTAAAATACATAAATCACTTTTTTGTATATTTTTTTTAATTCATCTTCCGATGTGTTTATTAAAACACTTTCAAATTCTGAATAACTTCTAAATGTGTGAATTTCAGAAAAGTGTATAACGACATTAGACCCGTTAAAAAGAAGATAAGCAAACACAAAGAATTATATTTTTAAAATTAATCCGTCATAATATGTTCCACATTTCTTCAGAATATCCTCTAGCATAGTAATTTAAAATACATTTTAAGTACCAATTTATTCATTTCTATCATGTATTGATTTTAAAAATAATAAATTTGTATCTAAACATATTTTTTCCATGAACGATCTACGTATATAATGTATCGACTAACTTGCATGTAAATAAAAGAAAGCATTTAAACTATTATAAAAATATGTAACAGTAATTTTCTGAATTCCACAGTTGGAAATATATTATTAAACTTTTTTCCCTTCTACTTTCTGCATGAAACTGCAATGTAACACAAGTAGTCTTATAAAAGAACAGCGGTAACTACAAAACTATATCATTGTAAATGTTCCAGAAAATATTGCAGTGATCTAAGAAAGATACTCGAAAGAATCTTATACCCTCTCACATTGTTAAAGTGTGTCCAGCCTTTCCGCAAATGTGCTTGGAATTCTGGAAAACATCTTGCAGTTGTCCTTTAATTTGGTTCTGTGCCAGAATATCCATGCTTAAACCGGGGCATGCTCTAAGGAAAAGCGATAAGGCATCAATGTGGCACAGAGACAAGTTCAAGGCAAAAGGCCAGCTTTCTTCGTAAGTTTTAACAAATCACAATGCAACGCAAAAAAATAAAAGATGGAATGGAATAAATCGTGGCTAAATTTTTAGAAAGCTTGTTTCATAAGCGATTTAAGTACAACACCAGAACGCAATATATAAATATATTTACAGATATTTAAAAAATATATATATTTTTCAAAAAATTACTTTTTAACTATTTTATTATTCATCTAATTATGAATAAGTAAAAGAGAGAGAGAGAAAATATTTCAAATTATTATTTCAAAATTTAGATAAATTTAGTTGGAAAGAATTCACATGCTAAGCACATTTTTGTAGGCAAATTTAGTGTGAATTAATGTATACTAGAAAATAATTTAACTAGAATTTTGATTTAATTGAAATGATGCTTTAATATGTTACCAAACCTGTAGGAAAAATAGTTAACTGCTTAAATATTAGTGCTCAAAGTATAAATAAATAAATCGTAAAATAAATTTATTTTGAGAAAACACCAAGTTTCAATATGTAATAAAATATGCTTCACTTTTCTATGCAATATATCACACATTTATGTTTCATCTAAAAATGAGCTGCATTATCTCCATTCGTTTAAAAAAATTCCTCTCTATCCATTTTATGATTGCTGTAATGGCCAAATTTGTAACTAATAATTGGATGATAAAAATTATTGATAAAAAAGTATTTTGTGTGTTTGAAATGTCTACAATATCAAACTTTAATACAATTTATTTACGTTAAAGATTTAAAAGTTTGTGACACTTTTTCTCAAGCAAGATTTTCTAAAAATTGCTCTAAGAGCGCCATTTATCAAAATTTCTAACTTTATAAAAACTTAAATTTCCTCAGCAACCACTAATTACTAGCTATAAATGCTCAAAAAGTTCCTAATACTTCATCCCTAGGAAACAAAAAATGTTTCCGTGAAAACATGAAATTCATAAAACTTGTTATCTAAATTAAACGAGCTTGTGCTTTTCATTCATAAGAAAATTAAACATGTAAAAGCGAGAAAACATAAATTATCAACATAAAATATCGAAAGACTAATACACAAAAACGCGTTCTCAAAGCTATTCATTTTGATTAAAAACAACTTTTCTCATGTTGCAATTAATTTCACATTTTTTCCTCTTCGTTACAAGAACAACTCTTCTCATAAAACCTATCATTTCACTTCAGTTTAAGGTCGAGTGCAATTAACTCGCCCAGCCCTTCCACGGAGATTAAAGTAATTATCACTTAGTTTAATTCCCGAATTTTTTTCCTTTCTTCGTGGAAGGTTTTGTGCAAGTTTCCATAATCGTGTCACATTTAATTTAACTGTTTAATTTCAGACTAGGCTATGGGGACGGTAGTATATTATCTAGCTCACAATATTAAAAGCTGATCGCGCTGGTCGATTACACTGAGTAACACTCTCGCTAATTAAGGCCGGTATCTCTGCCAGCAAAACAATTTGTTGAAAACGAATAAACAAAAATGGCAAAAAGAATATTTCTGGTAGCACTAATGAGTTTTATTTATTCAAACAAATTCGTATAAAGAATAGCATATACTTCTGTTCCAATTAATAAAGCGCAATAAACAAATATTTCTTATGCTAAAATAGATTGTATGTTGACATCATACAATCAAATTCATTAGTTATCGTTTATTTTTTGTGTAGTGAGGCATACCCCATCAGCAGTATATGTATACATTCCATGTTTAGAAGGACAGAATATTTAATACAATTCATATAGAATTTTACTTTATTTTCTTCGTGGTTTATTAAAGTCACTGTACAAATACGTCATAAAGTAATTCAGAAGTATGAAATATCGTTTTGAAAAGTTATATATTCATATGATTCATATATTAAATTTCGTTAAAAAAATGATGCATTTAAACAAAGGGTAAAGGATGCATAATAATTTAGGTAAAACTGTTGAATTGTATGTACACGCACACACACATACATACACACACACACATACATACACACACACACATATATATATATGATATGTATACATATATATATACATATATATATAATATATATACTATATACTATATTTAAAGCATTAAAATTATGCCTACACCTAAAATTTTCGAGAAGAGTCTTTACAACTCTAATTAAAGCAAAAATTAGCTTGCCATGTACTGATATCAATTAAATAGTCAAATCAATTCTTGAAATCTTAATTTTAAAAAAAATAGGTATTTAGTTATTTGAATTAAAGTTTACTTTTTTTAAATACATAAAGTCGCATTTCTCTCTCAATTTTTTTTGGCTTGCACATACAAAAAAAAAAACATTTTAATCCTTAAAATTATAATATCAATATTTGTATTATTTACTTTGTATATTGCGAAATTTAATACTCAATAATATGTTGTTGAGCATTTTTGCTAATGCCATCTGTCTGACGTAGTCAGATAGGCCCGCGAAATTCTTCATGGCATCGGGCTAGATTATACGCATGCCGTTATCCGTAGCTTTGAACACCATGCACGTGACATTACGATTTGGCTCCGCTCCACCCCAATTTTGAGGGAGTGGTCAGGGGCATCCCACCTCTCTTCCCCAACCTCACGGGATGATTTGTGGCTGGATGGCTATTTAGATTACCCCCATGCCGCGAAGGCACTATATATTTACAAACAACTATGCCTTCTCTGGGATTCGAACCCAGGCCCTACGGCTCAACAGTCAGCGTCGCTAACCAATATACCGGATGGGGGAATGTAGATAATATATTACATTCAAATTATTATATATTACATTCAAATTACAATATATTACAATAATATATTGTTATTCAAATATATTACAATAATATATTACACTCAAACGGACGTAATTCTAAAATTTAAAAAAAAATAGTTCATGTATTAATTTAAGTACTTGTTTTTGAAAAGACCTGAATTTTAAATATATTTTTGTAATATAATTTTCACATTGCAGATTCATCTAACACAATTTAATAAAATTACTATGAATACTTTTCATGCGGCAAGCTCTCACATATTTCACTTTGAGTAAATTCATTAGAAACAAATCGTAGATAATATTATTTTGCTGGAAAATTACTTATGTGTGAGTGTAAGTTTTTTCTCAATATTCAATCAAATGGCGAAGCCACCCGTATAAAAGCAATTCTACCAATTAATGTTCTCTTCAGTTTCTGCTCCAGGTGATGAAATATTAATACTATATAATTAGAAAACTCAATCTCACTTTCTCCCTAATATGAATTTCCTCAAGTTTCTATGGTTCCAGACACATTTAAGTAAAGTTAAACTTCTAAGCTGATGTTATGAATTCATTTATAAATTTACTGAGTCGTCCTAATTTCGTTTATTCGCTAGAGGGAGAGCAATTAAAATCTAGAAAATAATTGTTTTAAAATGTAATGCGTTAAATATGTAGCATTGTGAAAGCAGTATTTAAGAATTCCCCAAGTAATTCAATTTTCGAATTAATGATTACTTTATAAGATTTTAATTAGTTCAATAGTTTTAGATACTTATAGTTGAATTTATGGTATGAATGATTTAAGAACATTAAAGAAAGTTCATTTCTATTTATAAAATAACTTTCAAAAACATTTTTCTGCGCATTACTATGTGCCTGTATCACACACACATATTGGATTCAAATCTTTATTCCCAAGTCATTTCGTATAATGAAAAATAGTTCAGGTTTTCGACTAAGTTCGAAACCAAGATTTGAAAAAAAAATATAAATGAAATTGTGTTTGTTATTTAGTATCATCTGAATCTGAATATCCATATATAAAGAATATTACATTGCAATAAAAATTATTTAATTGCGACTTCTTTGCAAAAAAAGAAAAATGACATATTTTTTAAAACTTTACCCTTCTATGGAAAATGCATTTATAAGAATATTTTGCTTATGCATAGCTAAGACTTCTGTACAGAGCCTGATTTACGATTTTTGAAAAATTTCCGTTTTAATGAATATACAATCAGTTATGAATTGAAATAAATAGCGTTTTTGTTAAAATTTCTCTCCTCTGATCCACTAAAAATTATCACAAACCTCTTTAAATTATCATTTCAAAATTCCTAGTTCAGGCTCTGTGTATAAGTCTTAGTTACATGTAAGCAAATTATTATTATTTTTAAAGTGTTCCATAAAAGGAGGATGCTTCGAAAATATGCCATAGTTCCCTCATTTTATACCAAAAAATTGCATTTAAATATATTTATTGTCTATGCATATATTTTATATGCATATTCTAATTCAGGTGACACTAAATATAAACAAAAATATATATTTATTTATACGCTGTTTCAAAATCACAGTTCTGAAAGCAGTCTAATATGTTTCGAAATAAACTTTACTTGCGAAACACATGAACTAAAATATTAATAGACATTAGAGTACTTAAGAGGATGCGGTACCCTTTGAACAGTTTTTTTTTTATTTTTGTATTTAAAAATTATATTTTATCATTTTATATAATTTTTTTGTTTGCGAAAATGATACGAGATGAAACTTTGCACATACTATTCACACAATGTTCAAGATTGAATTTTTTTTAGAAGATTTGGAAAATTTTAAAATTTTACTCTTTTTGTATTTATTAATTTTTGATCTGAATTTTTTGTAATATTCTTAAAGATATTTAAACAACTTTAGGGATAAATTTTACAATAACTTATTTAGCTGTATAGAAAAAAAAAATGTTGATATGCATGTTAAAATACAACAAAAAAGCCGATATCTCCTACATTTTAATATTTTATTTTTTTTAAAAAATCGGTTTGTAGCGAAATGGTTCCCTAATTTTGTGTGTTACATGTATTATATACATCACACACTGGGAAAAAATTGAAGTGATTGGTATATAATTGTGAAAGGAGTAGCGTTTTAAATGCACTAACACATCGAAAAAACACAGACTGAGAAAAAAAACCACTTTAAAGATTATAATTCTGAAAGAATTGTGTTATAATAAGCTTATATATGAAAAACTTAAAATACCACTTTAAGACATTAGCTATATATTTTTCTTAAAAATAATTGTCTTTTTTATATTATTTCAATTCATATTTTTTTAATAAATGATCATTTTTAAGAGAAAGAATTAACCCTTTCGCGACGGGTGTGTCATATATGCACCAGTATCAAACCCATTTATCGAATGACATACTGTTCAATGCACTTTTCTGTTGGGACAGGCAAATCTGTAGAACCAGTATGAAACGCGATTCACCAGTGCAACACCGTGTTGTTGGTGACATTTAGAGAGGAGGCATAAGTGACACGTACATCTCTATGTACAATGTTTTCCGTTATTCAGTACGTCGTCGCGAAAATGTTAATTGCACAAGAAAACTCAAGAAAAATGTTAAAAAAGTTTTACTCTGTCATGTCAGAAATTTTGGAGCTTTTTGCTTCCTATAACATTGAAATATTATATGTGTATTAAAAACATATGATGAATAAGAACTGATAAAATCAAGAAATTATTAATATAAAACTACTTTTTTATATAACTTTTCTTTGCATTTAACAGAAACAAAGAGATGAATATGTATTTTTATCATGCTTTTATCAAACTCACTATCTTGTATAATTGTTAACACATATTTCCTCTTTTTCTTTATATTTCCTAGTTACTTTCCTTTCTAAGATTCCATGCATTAACCCAGTGCTTCTCAAACCTTCAACATTTGCAACCCAATTTTCAATCATAAATTTCATCACCTCCCCCCCTCCATACAAATATAATGTATTGAATTCGATAATTATATACTTTGACGCTTAAGTTACAATACGACTTTAATTATTAATTACAAATTATCAAGATAAGTATTAAATTTTATATATAATATTGTATATGACAAGCCCATGAAATCACTAGTAATTATTAAACTTGTTCTAAACAAAGAATTTTTATGTGAATTATCAGATATATTGTGCAGTACTAATGCATTTATAAGCGTATTATATCAGTGCAAATACACTCATAAATACATCAGTACTGCACAATATATCTGATAATTCATATAAGTAATAATTTTATAAGTGTATTATATCAGTGCAAATGGGCCGTAGGTAGCCAAGTGGTTAGATCATCGGACTCAAGACCGGAGGGCCTGGGCTCTATGCCCAATATCACGGAGTACGTGCTCGTTAAATCTGTGGGTCCGATAGTCTTGTGGGCGGTCATAGCTTAAGCCACGAGTGCAGGGGGCTGGAGAATATTTCCCTCCCCTTCAGCTCCATGCCTAAATTGTGGAGGTGGAGATAAGTGGTGTCGCCATCTATTGTTAAGAAGTCCAACTTGTGTGTCTCACAAGCTCTGTCCCCTTCCCTTCGGAAAGGACACCGCAACAACAACATCAGTGTAAATGTGTGTTTTATTTTATTATGTCTGAATGTATTTCGCGTTTTGCGTTCCTTCAGTAAATTAATATTTTTTTAGAACAATTTTTTGTAGTAAGCTTTTTGATATACTCGCGTCCCCACTTAGGTGACGTGCCTCATGGCTTGAGAAACGCTGCATTAACCTTTATTCCGTGAATTCCATAATATTTTGTACTGTTGTATAAATTGCATAACATATATAACTTTGAATTTCACACCAAGTCTAAATAGACAGAGGCTCAGAAAAGTTAAAGTTTTATTTTGCATTTGCTTTGCCTTTCATCTAAACGTTTTCTATAATATATTCATTTAATTCTAAAATTATGGAGAGCAAAAAGTCTCTGAAATATTAATACAGTACTGTACAAATAATACATTATTGTGATACGTGAGCATATTAATTATGTATCTCATAATCGTTTGTTATAATTTTCAGTATATTTGCATACATTTGTTATAAATTTATTTAATTTTTCGAAAAAAAATTCTTTTAGAAATTACTTTAACGTATCGTGCCTATATGGAATCTCTTGGAATGTGTGAGTATGTTTTACTGGGGCATGTAAAAATTAATCAAATGTAAACATCTCTTCAAAAGAAACGATATTTCTAATCTTCCCATACACATATAGGACACCTAAAAATAAAAATATAATGATTAGAACGTAGTAAAGAAAATTTTTCTTCATACGCTTACTGTGCGTAGGTTAACGAAATCAAAGTATTCCAAGCTACGAAGAAGATTATGGAATTTCCGTCCTAGCCAGGAACATTTAATCTCCTTAATCCCGTCTTTCTTCGACAGCTTATTGAATTAGGTATTCCCTAAGCTTCTTAACTATCACTCAGATACTAAACACAAATCAGCGTTGCAGTAACTTTTCTTCATTTTACTTCCAGTGATTAAAATGTTTCTTTTACTTTCACAGGATGTTTGTTAATATCTTGGTGATGAATTAGAAAGGATTACAGGAAAGTGTCTTTTTTGTATGTTTCAAAGAAAATAAGACGTTTTATTAGTCAGTAATTGAATGAATTTGCTTTTTCATTTTTGAAATTAAAATATTAAAACCATGGATTGAGTCTCTTTAAAAGCAAGAATTCTGTTTGACAGTTGAATGAATTTCAATCTAGAAGTGCCTAAATATTAAAGGAAACAGGACACGGTAATAGATATATTCTATAAATTTTTCACAAATAATCTATTCAAATGAGAGTAATTCACAGGAGTTATTTTTCAATGATGGTTTGTTTTTAAATATATCAATGGCTTTCCTCCCCTTACACACTTATTTAAATTTTTATATATATATATATATGTTTGAATTTCTTTAATCATGAGTTTGTTAGGATATTTATATATTTCGGCAATTTTGCTTATAGTAAGTTTTGAATTCAGTTTTGGATTCAGAATCTTGTCTATGAATGTTTTTCTTATTTTAAGTTTAATTTTACTTTTTCATTTTCTTTATGTGATGATTTTATTTGTTCATTAGATTTGATCTTAATTTATTTTTTTTTTCCCCTGTTATGTTCTATTTTATATATAAAAAAAAAAATTTTTTTTCCATACATATTTCATGCATTTATGTGGCTGCTTTGCGCCTATTTATGTTTGAATTTCTTTAATCATGAGTTTGTTAGGATTTTTATATATTTCGGCAATTTTGCTTATAGTAAATTTTGAATTCAGTTTTGGATTCAGAATCTTGTCTATGAATGTTTTTCTTATTTTAAGTTTAATTTTACTTTTTCATTTTCTTTATGTGATGATTTTATTTGTTCATTAGATTTGATCTTAATTTATTTTTTTTCCCCTGTTATGTTCTATTTTATATATAAAAAATTTTTTCCATACATATTTCATGCATTTATGTGGCTGCTTTGCGCCTATTTATGTTTGAATTTCTTTAATCATGAGTTTGTTAGGATATTTATATATTTCGGCAATTTTGCTTATAGTAAATTTTGAATTCAGTTTTGGATTCAGAATCTTGTCTATGAATGTTTTTCTTATTTTAAGTTTAATTTACTTTTTCATTTTCTTTATGTGATGATTTTATTTGTTCATTAGATTTGATCTTAATTTATTTTTTTTTCCCCTGTTATGTTCTATTT
>BMAO01031166.1:0-31319 GCA_019973975.1 Trichonephila clavata | reverse complement strand
AATTTCTGGATGTTTCACAACATAGGACTAAACTCCTGTAAAATGTTACTACGTTTGCTTTTAACAGCACTGTATCGTCATCAAAGATTGGAATAGTGTGCCAGATGAACGCGTGGCAACTATTCATCTTCTTCGAAGAGTCCCACTTCTGTTTTTGGGAAGACGTTAATGTAAACGCTGCATGGAGGCATGGCGGTCTGTGCCAATATACACGGTTCTTTGTGCAAAATCACACATTCAGAAAACCTGGTGTCATGGTGTGGGGTTTAATTTCATAAGATATTATTTCATGTTTGGTGTTTTAAAAACTTTTTTCCAGGCGGCGAACGTTACTTTAAAGATATCCTGCAATCAGTAGCAATCCCATTCCTGAATTTTCATTTCCAACCACTTTTCAAACTTCTCAATCACATATTTTGTTGGCGACTCTAGAACTTGTCGACAATATACTCAGCAGGAATTCTCACAGGAACTTTCACCGATGGAGAATACATGGGCTGATTTGGGAGGGGATGAAAAGTTACTACTTCACCCATGTCATCTAACCTACTACGTGCTAGACTTCGAGTAGCAGGATTGAGCTGTCTCGCAGGACTTCCACGTTACAGCTTTAAGATTCCCTACCAAGGATCTTTCGTATGTTATATTAAGAATAATTGGGGTCATACGCCATACTGAACGATATCACTACTCTACATTAGAGTTAGTAAATCTTATCCTTGCATCTAAACAGGAACTAAAATTATAAGGAAGTTTGTAGAGTGGAATGCTTGATCAGTGCTGTCCCCGTCATTCAAGCTAAGTTTGAAATTAAGAGTTATGTCACACACCAATAGCCTTTGTGTAGCTTCAAAATGCAGTTTAATAAGCGACCACTCAATGAATCAGAATTGGAAGTAGTTTTTTTTTTACAAGAACTATTTCTATCAGTAATCTTTTGAAAATACAGCATGACTTTAATTATATCTTTATTACTTATAATCCACATTTAAATATTCATTTGAAGTAAAAAAAATAATTAAGGTATCCAACTACGTTCGAAACGGTGATTTTGTAAAAGCACACAAACTAATATTTAGTGTCACTTAGATTAGAATATACGTATGAAACTATTCTCAGAATATTATTACAATAAAAATTATGTAAATGCAATATTTTGGCATAGAAGGAAATTTGAACAACCTATTTTCAAAACATTCACCTTTTATGAAAAATGCTTCGATAATAATAATATTTAGCCTATATATAACTAAGACTTTTCCAGACAGACTGAATTAGAATTTTTGAAAAATTCACATTATATTTTCTCAGAGATACTACTTATTTTGAAATAATAATTCGTGTTTTTAGGCTAAAATATTTTCACTTTGATGTATTAAAATATGGATAAATCCACTTCTACATTATATATTTCAAAAATTCTAATTCAGTCTCTGAACAGAGATATGAGCTATGAATAGGCAAAATAGTGTTATTATAGAAACATTTTTCATAAAGAATAATGCTTTAGGTTCATTTTTTGCCAAAATATCACATTTAAATAACTTTTTATTGTAATATTCTTAAAACAATTTTATACGTGTATTCTAATCTAATAGACACTAATTGTTAAAAAAAATATTCTTTTGTTCGCTTTTGCAAAATCACGGTTCCAAACGTAGTTGGATACCTTAATCAAGAATTCTAATTAGTTTTACAAACTCTGCCATTAACTCTTTATTTGCAATGCAATTATTGGCTATTTCGGCAAATACTTTAATTTTTCCTACCGAATAATTCCTGTATTTTAGAATTCTAATTGCCTCATTGTTGATTAGGGCTCTTAATTTGCAAGAGAATCATTATTTCGAATAAATTCGAGTTAAGCTCATTCGACGAGAAATAAGATAATTAATTATTTAAAAGTATTGATATACATGGAGATTTAATCTGAAAATGGAATGCTGTGTTGAATTTGATATTTTCAATTAAGTATGTAAAGGGAATGCTAGCAGGCGGAAATAAAAATCTGAAAAACAGAAGGGATTTGATGAACTTTGAAATGTGATTAAAAACTTACGGTGGAATTTTGAAACAGGCATTTAAATTAATTAAGTAGTTTAATAACATAATTATCCTCTTTTAATCCACATTAAATATAAATTTGAAATTTAGTCACCATTGAGGGATAAAATAATACTTATCACTTTAAAAGCTTTTCAATGCTTCTATTTAATGTAATAAGTAATGGCCTAAAAGAGATCCTAATTCGATTAAATATTCATTTATCACTTTATTAAAAAGAATCATCCTTTTAAAAAACAATTATACTCTCGTGCGTATTCGAATTATATGCAGATGTGAATGATTTTAGGAGATATCTGCTTCTTCAAGTTCAAATAGATCCAAATTCACGATGAGTCAAAATGTCTTTTAAAGAAAAAATGTTGCTTATGATTAAGTAAAATAATTTAACAATATTAGGTACATGAGAAAAACAATACAAGGAACATTAAAAATTCATAGAGTGCGTACATTAATTTCTACTAATGCATATCCGAATGTTTGCTTAATTTCTTAAGGTCTTTGACAACGTTCGGTTGATCTGTTTTAAGATTATCTGACTTAGTGGTGTATCCCCCAGCAAAGTTTGTTTGCTTTTCCTATGAATTTAATTTTTTTATTTAATTTGATATTTTACCTTCTGCTACAGAAGCAGTGTTCTTGTTGGCATTATAAAATAACTAATAATATGCTTTAATATTTAAACAATTGTTTGGCGCAGTTTTACCCAAATCGGCTTTTGCGCCAAAAACTCCAACAATCTAACTCACTCAGATAATAACATTCGGAATCGTAATCTTGCAAAACCATATTAATGATTTTTTTTTAATTTATTGTCACTAATTATAGCATACGTATAAAATTGATTTAGGTGTATTATTATTAAAATAAATTATTTAAATACAATTTTTGGCAAAAAATGGATTAAATAAGTTATAGTTTCAAAAAACTAAAAAACACCCTTTCATAGTTAATTGAGCTAAATTAAAACTTAATCTTTTAGTTATCAAATCTGGATTCAGTCGTGAAATCTAGAATTAGTCACGAAATCTGGAAAATGAGACCTGAAATTAGTCGCCAGATGCTGGATGGGATCTGAAAATCGGAAATTATTAATCTTAATGATCCTGATCAGGACAATGGAACAAAATAATTAAATTATTGTATTGCCATGGGTCCTGGACAAGCGAAGAAAATTTCGAATTAATATGGCATTTTAAAGTGGGTAAAAATTGAGTTCAAAGATTCCGTTATGTACAAAATGATGATGATGATGTCGTATCCATGACGGGACCAAATCAGACAGTAGCACGGGCCCAGATGACTGTTTTGGCAATTTATGCAATATTGTCCTCATAGAGGTTTGTTGATAAGAAAGTGCCCCTATTTCTTGTAGAGCAGCAAGAATAGCTGGACAGTCAAAAATATGAGCAGGTGTTAGCTCTGTATCTAAACAGTTATTACAATTCCTATATGTTCTTCTACCATCCCTATCAAACTTCATTCCTTAGTAATGATTTGTTCTTAGCCTAGCAATAGTCTCTGTTATAAGGCGATCTCCATTTATATTATAGATTTGATGCTTTACAGGACTTGACTTCTCTCTCAATTTGAAATATGGGCCAGCGTTCGCCTCTAATAAAGTAACGTTGAAGAAGTTGTCATTATTAAGATTTCTAGCTTATTTTGCTAGTTCATTCGCATTTTCATTGTCAAGTCAATACAAGTGATGCTTATAAAAGGATGTTAAAATGACCTGATTTCAAAACATTCTCTTTTTATGGGAAACGCATCTTTCATAATAATGAGACTCTGTAGAGAACCTAAACTAGGAATTTTGAAAAAAAATTCTTATTATTTTCAGAGTTACTATCAATTGAAATAATAAACAGTGTTTTCTACATTGATGTATTAAACTATCTCAGTAAATCTATTTCAAAACAAGATATCAATCATTGGCATGGCCAAGTAATTTTAGCGCGTTTTTCACATGTTGTATTTTACAATAATGCAACTAATGAACTTTTTACTAACAGAAAGTAGTACTGTACCACTCCTCTAAATGTATTACTATTGAGCTGAAAAGAAATAATGACACAAATCTGTATCAGCACTATAAAAAAGCAAAAAAAAATTTTTACAGAAGCTACAAAAGCCCGGACGTGCAGGTAATTTTTTTTAAAAAAAAACTTTTTGCAAACAATAAATTTACTAGGTAAAATTTGAGAAAATTTTGTTATAAACTAGCGAAATTCAGGAAAATTTGTAGGAAAATTCGGGAAAACTATGGGAAAATTTAAATATGATTCGGCTCATCTAGGGCACAATGCCAAAAACCCGAGGTCAATTGGTTGCTTATTGGCTGCGAAAAAGGTACGACAAAATATGGAACGAAGACGAAATTTGCGTCCTAATAGCGCTTTTGTTCCACTACGTGAAAAACGCGCTAATTATACATTTTAAAAATTCAAATACACAGGCTCGGTAAGAAAGTCTTGATTTATACAGGTAAAATATTATTAATATTGAAACGTTTTTAACAAATGGAGAATGTGTTTCCTTCTCGGACCAGACTAGACTCTAGTATACCCCTGACTATTTACAATTTTTCAGTTTTATTTAGTTTTCCTTAGAGTTTATTTTTAAATCACTGTCGGTTCGATGGCTGTGAAGAAGCGTACTCACCTCGTAAGAACATTTAATGCTTGCGGACGTACAAACTATGCTTGCATATATACAAACATTTTGATTTTGGGTATCACTATTTGCTTCACAATTTTATAAAGTAATTGACAATGCTGCTAAGGGAAAGATATCCAGGTGTGATTGAGAACTACAGATTTTGCTAAGCTCAGATTAATCACACATAAATTTCTGAAAATGGGAAACACTATCAATATATTTATTTATTTTTAAAGAGCCAAAACATTGTTTGATAATGATAATGCACTTAATTATCCCATAAGCAAATGCAGGAAGGCAGAAATGCCAATTTAGATTGAAAATGGCAACGCTGCATTAACATTCTAATTATTATTCGATTATTATACTTTCAGTAATTAGTAGTAATCCTTCTACAGCTATCAAAATGTTTCAAGAACAATTGAAAAAAATATTTTCTCGATATCTTTTATAAAACCTGCCCAAACGTTATTTTAAATAATCCTTGTGATAAATGCAGTTTTCATTATTTTTAGTTTATCCTTATCATGTTGCTATTTGTTTAATTTTATTTAACGTTTTCAAATGTTATTATTTGTTTAATTTAACTTAATTTTTTGAAATGTGTGTGCTGTAGTTTTTAATTAATTTAAGAGAAAAATAATTCTGAAATGTTTGATTCACGAACAAATTTCTATAAAAATATATTCGCACCAAAAATATCAATTTTTACACTACATGATGTTGAGTATGTAGAAAAAATAAGTGTTTCATATTAAAATACAAAGTACCAAAATTTTTCTCGTTATGAAATTTTAATTGTTGTTTTAATGCTATACCTTAGTAATAAGCGCATTTTAAGGGAGGGGTAATGGATGATAATCATAACAATTTTTTACCGCTCTAAAAACACGTAATACGTTTAATAGGCATTGAATTTTTTTAAATTTTAGTTGATATTGTAGCTGAGAAACATAAAATAAATAACAAATTTGTTTATTCACTGAAAAAATTCATGCAATAAAATAGAATAATTCTATGTTATATACGAGGGATGATCAGAAAAAAAAAGTTACAAACCGCAGCATTTGAAAACTACATATTGTGGAGAAATTTTGTTTCTTCAGAGTGGGCACAAATGGCGCTACTTGTCATACAGCTGGTGTGCGGTTGGTAGTGAAAGTTCCCCGACGGTTCAGACGATTCAAATGGCAAGACGCTTAGAAAATTAGTCTCGTTTGGAAGTGCGAGCCATGATTCGATTTTTATGGACAAGGAATGTGTCCGCATGTGCCATTCACAGTTAAATCATAGAAGTTTACGGTGAAGAAGTAATGACCAGACACTATGTAGCGAAATGGTTTCGCTCTTTTCAATCAGGCAGACAGAATGTCAAAAACCGCAAATGGCAGGGAGCGGCCGACCAAGGTGTTCAACGACAGAAATCAACATGGCACGAGTTGAAGAAATGATTCAAAATATTTCAAAATGATTCAATATTTCTTGTTTTCGAGGTTGAAGGAGCACTTATCCGGCAGACGGTTCTCTTCAGACAGTGCTGTGAAAACATCATGAACAGGGACCTGAATTCTACTAAAACGGGTTAAAGAAGTTCGTTCTGCGTTCTGATGAATGCTTACTTAGACTTGATGATTATGTCGAAAAGTGATAGGCTCGTATGCTGTTTAATTCCCTTTTGTATTTTCTGTATATTGTTTATAAATATTTCTTTACTAGACTTGTAACATTTTTTATCACTCCTCGTATTTGTATTAATACAGTGCTTCTCAAACTTTCAATATTTGCGACCCAATATTCAATCATAATTTTCATCGTGGTCCCCTCCCTCCATACAATAACAATATATTGAATTCATTAAGACTATACTTTGACACTAAAGCTACAATACGACTTTAACCTATCACCGCCGTATATAAAGCCGCGCTCAGCCAAAACATTAATTTCCCCGGACGTATATATACGTCTTTCCGAAGTATGATCTTTTATATTCACTGCTATTCAAAAAATGATCCCCAAGGCTTTGGAATGCAATAAAAAACCCTTGACAGTGTTTGCGCAGGATTTACTTATTTCAAAGGATTTGCTTATTTATTCCTTTTCTTCCTCTCCTCAATACATCACATACACACGCCTAAGTGAAAAACGGTGGATTGGAGAGCGAATCACGCAACTTTTAATCGGCAGTTAAGGGATTAATTATAAACGGTATAAATTATCAAGATAAGTGTGTAAGGGATGAGCTATGTCAGCCTTTACAAGTGTTATAATTTTTGCATATAATTTTATATATGACAAGCACATGGGGTCAATGGTAATTATTAAACTTGTTCTTAACTTAGTATTGCTAAATTACTCATAAAATACATTGTACAGTACTGATGCATTTATTTATAAGTGCATTATATTAGTGTAAATGTGTATTTATTTATTTCTTTGTCAGAATGTATTTTGTTTATTTACTTTCAGTAAATTAATTATTTTTTTAAGATAATCTTTTGTTTTTTTGATTTTTCAATATTTTCGCGCCCCCTTGTAGAGTTATCACACCCCCTAGGGGGGCGCGCCCCACAGTTTGAGAAACGCTGTATTAATATATTTTGCTTCTATGCATTGCTTAGTTTTGTTTGATTGTTTAGTTCACGTTGCAATGTAGACTACACAGGGCTACCAGCAACTGACATCTTAATATTGACGCTAGTTCAAGTGATGAGGATGACTCCTGAGCTGACACCCATCTTCCAAGCTGTCACACCACATCAGAATTAAGGACTTTATGTTCATTCTATAAAAACTATTTTACTGTTTTGCGTCTCAGTGGCGGAGTGGTAGCGTATGGCATCTCCACGCAACACATCCTGGGTTCGATTCCCGGGCTGGGCAAGGTCAACTCAACCTTCAGTGGGTCGATAAATGAGTACCAACCTTGTTTGGGAACTAATTACTAGGGATTTTTTCGTCAGACTGACCACACCTGACCGGAACATCTGTTCATGCACCTCACGAAAACTGAGATGGGCACAGTAGGCCTTGACCCGCCATGGGCTGTTGCACCACTCATTTTGTTTTTAATTGTTATAATTTTATACATTTATTAATACAACCATAGAAACTTGTTAAAGATAAATATTTTTTTAAATCTTATTCAGTTCTTCACAGTTTTAAAAACATTACATAATTTTTAAACAAAAATTTAATCTTCTTAAAAATTTATTATTTTTTTTTCATTTAATTAATTTTATCAGACTTCAAAGCAGCTGTTACCTTTTCAAATTCAGATGCCGATTTTTTCAATAAGTATGACAAAAATTCAGATACATTTTAAAAATTTATAATTTGTCAGTTATATATATCACACTCAGTTATTCTTCAGATAAAATGAGCTTCTATTTTTTTTTATTCTGTGAGAAATCATTTTCTTGAAGCAACTAATAAAAATAACATAATTTTAGTTAAAAAAAGTTATGAAGAAGGAAATTGATATTCATTTTATGAATCTGAAAGGAAGTGTAATTAGTGTTTTTTTTATTGAGTGTCTATAAATTTAACAATCCATTCAATATTTTAATCTGAAGGAGCATAAAAATACTTATGTTAGAAATTATTCATCAGTAGCAGATAAAAAATTTTGTATTAATTTCATTTGTATCAGTGCATAATTTCCTAAAAATAGTTTTTACAGTCCAAAAAGAAAGCTTTTATTTCTAAGAAAAAAGTCAATTCACTGGATATTGTTCAAATCCATTGATACTTGTAATATCCATTTAATGTTTGGGAAACAAACTATTATGCAGTCTTTTAATAAGACATTTACTCTCTCTCTTCAAACTCTTTCAATCCCCTCAACTACATCTAAACTTATTCGTGAGTGCGTGCGTGCGTGTGATTATTTCTTAAGTGAAGCAAGATATTTGGTATTTGGGTCGTTCATGTCCATTGCAGGAGTAAGTTAATATTTAAACAATTTTCTCAGTTAGATTGATTTAATAAACTATGATTTATAGATTTATTTGGAACAAAACTATTTATATAAATAATATACAAACAAGTTGGAAAAAAAATTTCTGTTATAAAAAAACTTTTTTCATAATAAAATAAATTATATTTCCCCAGTGTATGCCATGCATATTGCATGGTATGCATGCATAACCATGCATATTGCATGCATAACCAATTTCAAAATATAATTTTACCTCCTCAACGGTGTTTAAATTAAGAACCAATCTGAGATGAAACGATATAATATCTAACGACCTTAGCTTGATTCATTTTCGAACAAATAGATCATTGTCCTCATAAAAACACCTAATTTACATTGAAAATCCTCTAGGCATTACACGTTAAAAGTTTCCTTTACACTGTTAGTAAATAGATAAAAAATAACTTTTCAAAAACTTGCAAGTCGTACAATGAACCCAAATTAACTGAAGAGGAAACTGATGAAAGAAATGAATTAAAGTCTTTCAGAATTCACGGCTTCTAATTTCCACTGAAAGAAATGTAGGTTAATAGTCGTTCTTTTATTAAGAGACATATGATATAAAGTAGAAAAAAGTTTATATATATATATAGTTACATTAATTTTTTCTACCAAAGAAACGTAGTGATTAATGAAAATTTGGATCGAACCATCTTTTGTAAAAATTATATTCAGGATTGTCTATTCATCAAAGGCAATCCTGATATGTTCGATAAATCTTATTCATTAAATCTGAAGTAAATAATTCTTCAATGTTATATTTACTGCTTTTTCTTGACATGGCGTCACATTTCTAGAAATGTTCCTCGTCTTACCATGCAAAATACTGAATAAACTTAATTTTAAGCACAATGGATTAAATTCATGAAGGTCACATGATAAAGGAATCACGTGTTCTCCCCCATAGGCAACAATATTAAAACAGTATGGTACCCAAAATATCATCAAACTATCGAAATATTTTAATTGGATTATTTGATATCTCAAATCTTTATCAACATGCCTGCAAAATTTCAAAACTTTACCTGCATTTTTTAAAAAGTTATGGAGCAATATTTGTTGTTGGACAGCAACTACCGCGCCCACTTTTCAGATCATCTGCTAGAAAAGAGCCATGATAAAAAATGAATTAATTATTTTTCATCGCGTAAATGAGATTGACATTATATATGTAGTAACAAATAATTTTAAGAAAGAATTGGGCAATTCATGCAAAATTTTTCATGGAATTAGCTCTGAAGTGTGTGTATTTATTTTTTTTTTTTTTATAATTATTAAGATAAAGTTTTATGAAATATGGATCTTTCATTCGTTTCCTTCTATATATTCATTATGCTAGTATACTGTTTAATTGTTCTACATTTGTGCAATCTTTTATGGTAAGCAGTTTTAAATAAGCTAATTAACGTTTCATTAAAGTTTCAGACTATTCGATGAATATTATGCCATGCTATTTATAGAAAGAAAACTTTTTCTCCATATTGAATTTTTGTACATATACTATTATTCAAAACTCTAAGGCTTGTTTGATAATTGAAGTATGGGTTTGAAATTTTTACACATGTTTTAAAATGTATGTTTTATAAAACTGTGCATGGAATTAGTTCTAACATGTTTAGTACTTTTTCTAAAAAATATCAAAATCTAAATTAATATTTTTTGAGAGTTTTTAGAAGTTCAACTACAAAAAAATTAGTAACAAATTAAAGACAAACAGCAAAAAAAAAAAACGGTACAGTTTTATGTAGTATATTATAAAGTACTAGCAAAGAAAATTTGAAAAAAACAGAAACATGTTTAAAAAAGCCTTAGGAATTTAAAAAATGTTTTTAAAAGTTCAAAAAATTTTAATTTTACAAACTTTTTGCAACAAATTACAAAAATTTTTAATGAAATACTTATTAAATAACAACCTTTATAAATGCAATTAAAACCTATTATTAAATATTGAAAATAAAAATAATTGTGAAGATGGTACCATATTGCCTTAAACTTCATCGTACAATAGTTGAATAACTCTTGAAAAAGGGGATGTTCACAGTGTTTGTTTTGGCCAGAAATATCTCCAGTTCTAAATTCAATTGAACATGAGTCATGCAATCTAGAGAGATATTTGACAGCACGTCACCAACAACGATTCTGGAGGAGCAAATAGTGCGAATAGAGAAATTTTCAGAAATACTCCACCAGTTTATTAAAAATTGTCTTCAATATGCATTGACGACGAAAATTTGAAAAAAGAATTAGCGGTAATTATATCACCTTTTAAAGACTGTGTTTTTCTGACCAACCTTTTCTCACATGAAAATTTCAGTTTTCTGTCCCAATGAATTTTTGAAGTTAATTTTTAATAAATGACATTGTTGCTTAAATTTTGTACACTTAAGTATAAGACATTGCAGCAACAGCATTTGAAGAGACATATATATATATATTATATTATATATTATGTATTATATATCGTGTTTTGGATTAATTCTTAAGATTGACAGAGTTTATCACATTGTATATTTTATTCCAAGGTTCAGCAAAACCGTCTGTACTCCAAGCCATGACAAGACGGGATCTCTTTCAGTGTTGATCAGCAGCGAGCGAGTCATTAGTACACGTGTCTCTTTTAATCCGGCGAAAGTAGAAGTCAAAGTTCTTATACGGGAGGTGGGTTGAGTTGTCCTGGTATGAAGTTTACCCAACTGACACTTCAAGGGTTGGAGATTCATCACATATATATAAATTTATATATATATATATATATATATATATATATATATATATATATATATATATATATATAAATTCCTTAAAATTTAGCCTGTTGAAATTTTTCTAATAATATAAATGTCTTTCTCAGTAAAATAAAAAGTTCTAAATATATACTATTTTATGTAAAAAAAATTAATTACATTTAATAAGTGTAATAAGTTAATCATTAATACAATGCTACACAATGATTATTGGAGGCAGGACTAATAAATCTGAGCCGCTATCAAATGGCTAGGAAGATACTTAAACTCTCTTCTTAAATTCTGCAACATTGAACGAAATCAGTTTGCAGTCCAGTTAATTTTAACGTGAAACAACTCCTATTTTTCGTAAAATGACCTTTGGTTAGATGGAGATCTAAAGTTCATTAATATTTATTTTATGATTAATTCACTATTCATAAGCAATAATAAATCAAGTAATTGAACAAATAAACTAAAAATATCTACAAGTATTTGTAGTTTACAAAGCCTTACCTAAAATCACACAAAAATTTTAGTAGGATACTACTTTATTGGCACATGAAATTCAATATTTATTGTTTATTATTTAAGAATTTTTCAAATTAAGCAAAATTTTCTGTGAAAAAGCAATTTTTTTGAAATTCTAGAGAAAATACAATTAGAAACCGTTTCTATTTTTTCCTTAAGGACAAAAGATTATTCAAAAGGAAAGAGTGAAAAAAGTTCGATATTAATCATTTCAACTCCCCTCCTTCCTCAGTAGCGCGACAGCTTAGGGTGGTCTTTGGTCCTCAGGAAGCCTTCTTCCTGCTAGTGTTCTCCAATTCTTAGTTCTCAAAACTAGGAGATCATTTTTAGGCCAACAATCCATATAAGATTGGGCCTTCCCTTTCTCTTTGTGAGCCAATTAATCGGGCATTGAAGACTTTTTTAGTTGTGCGGTCTTTTTTCATCCATTCTGACAACGTGACCTGCCCATTTAATTCGTTGTACTTTGATGAAGTTCACAATGTCAGGTTCTCTATATGATTGATAGAGCTCGAAATTTGATCTTCGCCACGTTCCATTTTCCTGAATTCCTCCAAAAATAAATCTTAAAATCTTCCTTTCGTAAATACTTATCATGTTCTTTTCTGTTCGAGACATGGACCAAGTTTCACATGTACAAATTAATACTCATCTTAAATGACGTTTATACAATAGAACCTTTGTTTTTCATTTGATTAAATTCGATTTCATATATTTTCGTATTCCATTAAGACATATGTTAATCATTTCATCTGAAAACAAAGTATTGCAAAACCGAGCTCCTTTTCCATGACCATTTTGACAAACATGCACACATTAATAAACTACCATTGTTTCATTTTAAGATCTATTACATTACGAGAAAAAAAAGCGAAGATTTTTTCATAGAGATAATAACATAAGAGTATTTTTATTCATAAGTATATGTAATAAAATATCTTTGGTATTTTATGGAAAAAAAATTACTTATGCTATTGTCTCTATTAAAACCTTCATATTTTTCACTTTTCTCTGAAAATTTAATATGGCTTTCAGAATGGTTTGTTAAACATTGGAAGTCATCAATGAAAAGAAAAACACTTTCATGGCTTACTACATCTGATCCAGAAAAGCGAATGAAAGTTTGACAAAACAGATCTTTTTTTTATTTACCTAAGAGAGTTAACTTTAAAGTATTCTCCATTAAATAAATTAGATGTATCATTCAGAAATTTTTTATCGAATCACGTCGTATCTGGCTACACACAAATCTTTATTTTCTAACGTAATTACTTCAAAGTTTGCCTCCACAGCTAGTTGGGCTTGAGAAAAGAGCAGCTTAAAGTAAATATGCTCTTAAAAAAATTATTTGCTATTAAACGTGAATTGAGTTTTATTTGTTCGATTCTGAAAGACAAAGAATTTTACAAAGCATTTATTCTGACTTGTATCTCTTTGAAAAACATATGATTTTTTTTAAAATTTCTATTGAAATTCTAAACAGAAAATGAAAAAATATTTATTTATTTTAGTCACCCCCAAATGAAAAAATTAAACGTAAAATTGTACTCGTATTTTATTGTTCGTCTTCCTATTGTATATAAAACGAAAGATTGTGAAACTCATGTAAAACTCATCTTATTTTTGCTCGTTTATATCATATTTAAAAAGAAATATTGAAGAACTCACATAAATGTGCACAAATGTATCCGATAATCGATTGGTATTTAATTCTTAATTCATATGAGATGTGCCCTAGCTCCCTTAAAAAACTGTCGTTGAATTTTTGAGACACCTTGTATATATACAAAAGGGGTTTCTAAAAAATATTTGACCTTGAATTTTTTTGGTGCTCAATAGTAATACTAGGGTGTTGCCACTTTATATCATGGAGTGAGTGAGAGAATATTAACGTCGCACTGATTAGCAACACGAGGGCTTTTGGCGACGGTCCGCGTAATTTTGAACCATGGTCAAGTGACGCGGACGACACCTGAGCTGGCACCCCCCTCTCCTAACTACCACACCACACCAACGGGAGGACGTTTGAGTTCTCGACAGATTTAACGTGCATCGCTCCCCTACACGGCGGATTCATATCGTGGAAGACGATTGCTTAATGCATATGCTTGAATTTTTTCATCGCGTTCGAGATTGCCAATCACTGCTTGCTGACTACAGAGTGAGGTACTAAAAGTTCGCAGGATTCTTGATTTCTCTTAAAATGAATGAACGAGTTCAGCAAACATATTACATCAAAACTCGTCAAGAACTTGGAAATTCTCAAAACAATACAATACTAAGATTCTGTAAAATTTTAGAGACGATGCCATGAAGGGAAAGTGGGTTTCAATTTATTTAAAAATGGTCACATACAAGTGAAAAGTGCTTAGGATTCTGCAAGGTCACGAACTGCTTGGAATGCAGGTGCTGATGAGAGGGGAGGGGAAGTATGGTAAAAGGAGATTACCATTAAATCATATGAAAGATTGAAGAAAAATATTCTCCATATGCAATGTTACGCGTTGACTGGAACATGCTCAGAGTGTCTTTGAAATTTGGGCTCACTGCTGTAACAAGAGCAGACTAAACACCATCTTCTTTTTGAAATATGGAATTCCAGTCGGTTCCCAACCTCCTTATCTCACGATTGATTCTTGCCTCCTGGTTGTTTCCGAAATCGAAGACTTCGGAAAAATCCTTGGAGAATCCACACCCTTGGCAAAAAATCAAAAAACGCACCAAGCCAGAACGAGATGGCGCCAAGCGAAAATCACCATGGTGGCAAGTGAATATAGTGGAACAAGGTGGATGCGTAATGAAAATATGTGTACAAAATACAGAAGTTAATCAAATATATTTAAGATAAAGAATATAAAATAACAGCACTTACTTTCTTACTGCTAATCTTTCCCGAGTGGAGTCCATGAAATCTTTCTTATACTTCTGCAAACATCATGCGCATTCACAACTTTTTTTTCAACGTCTCCATTCAAATTCATCCAAAACAACATTCTTTCGTTCATATATAATACCATTCGCTCAGCACATTTAGGACATTCATAATTCGAAGCAATCAATCCTTTCTTCTTACACCATTCAATCAATTCATTCTTACCTTTCGCATTCAACAAAGTAAGAAATTCTATGGTATACTCACTCATACACGCAGCCATACTTCCAGCCCAGTGTCCAACGACAAAATGGCGAAATATAAAATGCCCGCCTACAAAATGGTAAAATACGAAAATTTCAGAAATAGTTAGGCTTACCATATCTAGTGTATCAAAGTAGGGTTTCCAAGATGACGCAATTATCTCCAACCAAAATAATTCGCGCAAAGGGTGTGGGCTCTGCTAGGATTCAA
This sequence comes from Trichonephila clavata, assembly GCA_019973975.1. Taxonomy (NCBI): domain Eukaryota; kingdom Metazoa; phylum Arthropoda; class Arachnida; order Araneae; family Nephilidae; genus Trichonephila; species Trichonephila clavata. Next base: position 16,018 of record BMAO01031166.1, on the reverse strand, counting down.
CCAAGACTTCATTGAAAGGACCCCATTTTGACAGTTAGAAGAGGTTATACAGAAACGCAATGATGGAAATAAAGGCCATTCCAAAGGAAGCCTTCCAAAAGCGACAGTGAAAAAATTGAAGAGTTACATGTATGGAGTGCAAGATCCTTATCCATTGTATAAGTTTTACATTTCTCTCGACGAGAGAGAAATATCGGATCTCTTTGAGACAGTCCTTTTACATACTGATATTTGTAAAAACGCTACATCATGAAGGAGTCATCAGCATTAAATGAAATGGAATACACAAACGTTTTGTACTGATACAAATAAATGAATAAATTTTCAATGCAAAAGAACAGTAGCCATTACGTGCTGCTACATGACATGGCATGGAGTCAAACAGATGTTGAATTTCTGCATGTGTAAGAAAATTCCATATTGCTTGTATGTGCACCCAAAATTCGTTTTTTGAAGCTGTAGGACGCAGATCACGAGTGAAACGCCGACCAATCAAATCCCATTGATTTTCAATAGGTGACATATCCGGCGAATCAGCAAGCCAAGGAAAAAGTTGCATGTGTTGGGCTTGACGGAAATCTCGAACATTCCTTGCAACATATGGGCACGCATTATCCTGATGAAAGATAGCTCCAGGGATCCCTTGAAGGAAGGGAGCGACTTCGGGCTCTAGCCCTTCACGGACGTACCTGTTGTTATTCAGATTACCCTCAATTCGTAGCAGCTCAAATCATCCATGATATGAAATCGTACCCCAGACCATATATCCGGGTGTTCGGCCACTATGACGTTCGATAATGCACTCTGGAAGGTAATGTTCACCGGCATAGCGTCTATATAACACGAATGCGGCCATCGTGTTTCCACAAATTAAAGCGGGATTCGACAGAAAAGATAACTTGTTGCCAATCAACCCGTCAGGCTCTGTTTTCATGAACCCATTGCAGACGTAGCCGTCGATGGTTTGCCTTGAGGGGATCCTGTATAAAGGAATTCTTGAACACAGTCCACAGTGCAGCAAACATCGACGAACTGACGAAGCCGACGTTAATATACCTGTAGCAGTAGATCAACGTGCTACCAATTGCATGGAGGAAGCTGTGTGTGTTGTAATTCACTACCATCACGCGCTGATGTCACCCTTCCTTCGTCCAATCGCAGTTTTCGAGTTGTCCGGTGCTCGTCGGTCTACTGCTTCCAAATTCGCATCACTGTGGAACTATTCCACTGCACACATGCTGCTATTGTGGGGCAGAAAATCCTTCTTCATGAAGGCCAACGATTCTCTCCGTTCAAATCTAAGTTTTGGGATTTCTCTTTCGTCGTGGAAGCATACTTAGGTCTCACTAAACGTTCGCCACTAACAAATACAACGGCCTGCTACAGCCCTCTATTTATTCGCTTTCAGCCTCAGTTCAGGGGGCGCTGTTCACGCCACGCATGCGTGGTGACTTTGAAACTTTACTACTTTGAATAACATACTATAAGTGACATTTGATGCAAATTTCATTTCATTCGGATGATTACTTCAAGGTGCTGCATTTTCAACAAACAGCAGTTTATATAATTATATTACAACAATAAACAATGAACATGTACACAAATTTGACAGTATAAACATTAAAACAAGTCATAAAATAAATAGTACACCTAATTGTATTTACATGCTTAAATTGATTGTTATTTAATTTCATTAATTTATTCTTCTGTTCAATTAGAAATTTTAGAATCATATTACATTTCCACAAATAAGAAACACCACAGTAAGAAAAATTTGATGCCTAAAAATTTAATCAGTGTGGTTAATATTTCGAGAAGTTTTAATTTATTTTCAAATTCTAAGCTTATCAAACCAAATTGGTATTTTTTTTTGTTATGTCATTTTTAATTATCTTTCAATATTCTTATTTACATATATTTAGATTTATGTTTTAATTACGCACTTTTTAAACTTATGTAAAGTAACCACAGCTTTTTTCCCTATATATTTCAGATTAATTAAATATTTGATATTTTGATTACTTTTTTTCCGGAAAAATTAGAAAAATTTATTATTTTGATTTATATTTTCTTTTTCCTCTGTAATTATTTTAATTAAATTAGAGCCATATTTTTTATAAATTTGTAAATTTTCCTCTTTTTTCAATAAATTCCATTGATTAGTATTCAGTATGAAATGAAAAAACTAAGTTGCGAACATGTCAAAATTGCATTAATGAAAATATCTGGTGCTTATTATTTAAAAATTCTCCCCGTAAATAAATTTTAAAAAAGAAAATTAACTGTCATTAAAGCGCATATTACTGATTTTTCCTTTGCCTTAAAATGTATTAAATATTTTATAGAATTGTTTTCTACACCACAGCTAGCTGTAAATAGTTTATAAAGCTTTTAAAGCCTATATAAGTAAACACAGTAAATCTTACTTTAAAACGTTATTACCGTATATTTCCGTGTATCAGCTGAGAATTTTTTGATTTTGTTTTAAATTAAGGGTCTCAGAGGTGTTAACTTTCTCTAGAGGACTGAAAATATAAACAATATTCAAATGTATATAACTCTTTGAAATTAAAATTAAATAATTCGAATTTTTTACACATTATTTATAAAGAATAGGGGCTTCATAAAAGTGTAAAATTTTTAAAATATAACCTTAATTTTAAAAATTATAAGCATATGAAAATAAGAAATATTTCTATAAAAAATATTAATTTAGTTTTACGTTGCGCATTCTATTTTCTAAAGTAGTAGCTTTAATTACTAGCAATAAGTTGATTTATAAAGTTAAATGTATCCTTATTACACCTAGTATATTTTTAAATAAATAGAATTATAAATTATATTTTTTAAAAACACAAAATTACTTTTTCAAATTTTTTTTTAAAATTTTAGTATTTTTCAAATATTTTGAAATGCAAAATATATATTATTCTTAAATTAGTAGGGTTTAAAGAGAATGATACATTTTATAATTCTATAAAGTTTTATACATCCAAAACTACTATTGTAGAAAATAGCATGCGCAACGCAAAAGTTACTTAGTATTTATTACAAAATTATTTCTTATTTGCATATGCTTATAATTTTTTAAATTATGATTATATTTCAAGCATTTGTACTTTTTGAAACCTTAATCCTTTGTAAATAATGTGTAAAAGATTCGAATTATTTAATTTAAATTTAAAAGAAGTATACCTGTTTGAAAATTGTTTATATTTTCAACCCCTGAGACCCCATAAAAAATGGGGGACTTATATACGGATCCCCTTATCTCGATAAAAAGGGGGGTTTTTTTAATTATTTCCTGTTAGTCATGTGAAAGCGATTTAAACTTTTTCGTCAAAAAAATCCTTCGAAGTAAGTGCCTGAATCGAGTTCCAGAGTATTTTGTGAAATTCACTTTCACTCATTGGGATGCCTTCATGCAGCGAGTTTTTCCTCCAGACATAGGTAGACGAACATGTGCCGTATAGTATTTTCTCTTCCTGCTTATTTTTTACTCTTTCCACTGATACTAAGTATTTTCTCTTCTGCTTATTTTTTACTCTTTCCACTGATACTAAGTATTTTCTTATCGTTTCGTCTTTTTTAAAATGGCGAATCATAAATAAAATTTTGGAAAAAAAAATGCTGTTTTCGGCTTATACACAAATTGGCTTATATTCGAAAATATACGTTATATGTGAAATAAAATTCATATTTATAAACTAAAAAAGAAAAATGATTAAATTCATTAAATTTTTCAAGCAATGCCCATAAGCACTTTTGCTGTTGAAGATAAAGGAACCAATTTTAACCAACTTAAAATTGCACAAGGAGAATTAGAAATTTTACATTTGAATTGGAAAATTTTTTGAAGATTAAGTATTCTATTCAGATATGATCTTCATCATCTCATTCAGTTTTATGATATCAGATTGGTCATCAGTAGCCAATTCCGCATTCACTTTGAAAAAAATAACGAAAATTAAATCTGAGTCTTAACTGGATCTTTTATCGGAGATATGAATTATAAAAATTCAAGAAAAGCGAGCATTTCAAAAGAAACAGATTCCAACTATATTCTAAAAACCATTTTTTGTTTTGCTTTAGTATGTGTGTGTGTATGTATTTTATTTATTTGAAAACTCCATATCTCATGTATATAACTTTAATACACATCGTTAATATCGGCACTTTTTCCTGCTTGTGTTGATTTTGACTGCTATTTCATTTTCTTTCATCTGAAGTATAGTCCTTTTAATAATCTGACACGAAATGCTCTCTTGATATATGTAACAGCAGAAATGGACTACTGCAGTTGCTTCTATTTTTTTGATAAAGCATTCTAAATTGCTAATATCTTTGTCATAAACATAAAAAGCGATAAATTATTTTATGTGCCCCATTTGTATTGGAAAGATGATATAGAATCTCGAACTTGTATATTTGACTATAAAAATTTTTGTACAATGGTTTATAAAACATTTTGCTTACAGTCACCAAAATTAAAACTTTAAAAAAGCAAAAAATACAACATTCTTTTTCATCTGAATTATGTTCTAAATTTGTACTTCATATTTTTCGAAAAAAACAATAATGATGATAAAATTTTGAAAAAAAAGGAAATCAAATAATTATTTTTATTTTAAAAGAAAAAAACAAATTTGCAAAATTTAGTATATTCTAAGCTATTTTTATAAAGATTAACTTTTAAATATTATTAATTACATATTTAAATAAGAAATATTTTTAAAAAATTAGAACACAGCATTCAAAACAGAATAGTCCAATGTATAGTATAGTTGCTATTCATAATCCAGACACAAATTATGTTAGATGATCAGGACTGTTTGTGTTTTTGCTGTAGTTTAAAAACTCAGCAATTTTTTCACAAGTTATATAAACTAGCATGCGAATCTTGAATAAAACAAATTTTCAGCGAATAACTGCATAGTTAGTGATAGTAATAAATCACAATGGGAATTGAATACAGGTAATTATTCAATGATAATAAAGAAAGTTTTCAGTAATATATTAATGATAGCAGCTAAAATAAGCGTTATTTTATGCAAATGTTTCTATAGATCAGACACTGTAACAAAATTACATTCTTTAGAATCACCGAAAATGTTCGGTAGACATTTTTTTTCACTTTACAAAATGTAAAAAATGACCTTGACCATAATGCATTATTTAAGGATGAAAACAATTAAATAAATGTGTTGCTACAACAAAAGCTTTAATGGTGGGCTGAATATTTTCCGTTGTCCTTGACTCAATTTTGAGAAGAATTTCAGCACAAAATCAGTAACAACAGCAGTGAATAGTTTCTGTGTGTGTGTGTGTGTGTGTGTGTGTGTGTGTGTGTGTGTGTGTGTGTGTGTGTGTGTGTGTGTGTGTGTGTGTGTGTGTGTGTGTGTGTGTGTGGTGTGTGTGTGTGTGTGTGTGTGTGTGTGTGTGTGTGTGGTGTGTGGTGTGTGTGTGTGTGTGTGTGTGTGTGTGTGTGTGTGTGTGTGTGTGTGTGTGTGCGTGCGTGCGCGCGCGCATACTCTTTCCGTGTCTTCACTAAAATTGCGTTTTCGGTAAAAAATTTGTCCCCAGCTAACGGAACTGTACCTGAATTGCAAACAATAAAAAAAATATTTTTCTTTCTTAACTTGTATCCCTACAAAGTCCTCACGTTGCTGGCATGTAAAAGCTTGGAGATCAAAATTACGAGGTTAATCCAATATAGCTCGCTCTCATATAAAAGGTGAATGCTAATGAAAAGGAAATCAAATAATTTTCGTTTTGTTCTATAATTGAAGAAATTATGTTAATATATTCAATCCCCACTTATATCTTGTTCAGTAAAACACCTTTTCTTCTGTGTATTTCAGTAAAAATTATTATATAAAATAAAAATATCTTTGCGGGATAGAATAGCTACCGCAGTAGCCAAGTAGTCAAGGTAACGGACTCGTGGATGGCGTGTAATGAGTTCTAGCTTGGTACCGCTGAAGACCCACCGTGAAGAAACAGCCGATGGCCTTTAAATATATCGCGGTTCAAACGTCCGCCGGTTAGTGTGATGTGGAAATTAGGAGAGGGGAATGTAACACATAAAATCAACGCTTACACATTCGAATTGGCATTAGAATAAAAAATGAATTTTATTTACAACAATCTATCATTCAAAAAATTTAGGTTTTATTTTTTTCCTTCTGTTTAGATTTGCCTCCTTTATACGAATAATTGATTGATATGTAGGTAATGTCATTTCCAAAATGTAAATGCTTTCATCTTTTTCATCGGTATATGGTTCGAAATTGCATTCAGTTTTTCAATAGCATCAACAAATCTCTTATTTAGTTAAACTTCTTATTTAAAAAAATTGAAAAACATTACTTTTTCCGTTACCTTTTTCAAAATACAAGTATAATAAAAACTTACTTAGATATAAACAAGTTAGTTCAAAATAAATTAATTAATTAATTCAAAACTGTGATTGAAATTCCTGTTTTATATCGTCATGAGTTATTTATTTCCAATAAAATCACTAGCTATTTTGGTGCATAATTTAAATGCCTCTTTTCTGCATTTTAGAACCCACATACGAGAATTGTTGATCAGAGCTCTTAATTTGCAAATGAATGATTATTTCGAATAATTCCAAATTAAACCCATTATACCAGTAATAAGGTGGATTATTTATTCAAAAGCCTTTCTACGAAGATTTAATCTGAAATAGGAATGCTCTGTTGAGTTTGAGTTGGGTAATATTTGTAATTGAGTACTGCGCTAATGCGGGTGTTAACTACCGTAAATGAAGTTCTAAAGACTAAAAGAGATTTGATGGCTTTGGATGGAAGACAACTTCAACAAGAATTTATAATAGGGCATTTAAGTTAGTTATTTATTCTCGTTAGCTAATGATATGACGTAATTAGAATAATTTAATCGATACTAATAAACAATTTGAAATTTGGTCAATACGAAGCAAGAAATAGTATATTTTGGTGTGATAAAATGGCCCATAATGCTTGTCCCTCGTAATTTTTTTCATTGTTTCCATTTATTCGTTTTGTGAGAGTCGAGTTTGTAAACCATGAATATAAAAACGTAAAACTTTAAGTAGTTATGTTTTTATTAATTATGTAACGGGTCCTATTCACGCTCTTTTACTAATAATCTTGAAGGAAAATACTTCTTTAACTATTATTCAAATTTAAAATCACCTTCCGTGGAGAGAGCTTGATTTTCTAAGTGCTATTTAAACTCTGGCAAAATGAGTGTTAGAGTAAGTCACTAGCAGAGCCGGACCGTGATATATTGGGGCCCTGGGCTATTGATATATGGGGGGCCCCTAAATAATAAAAAAATTTACTATTTACCTAAAAAAAATTTGTGTAGGAAAATTTAAAATATATGAAACTTAAGTTTTTTTTTTATTTCAAACAATTTAAATACGTTATAAACAATAACATAATTTACAAAAAAAACCTTTTCTAAACTTTTGTGCTGAAAAACTTTTACTTTCTCGTCACATTTTAAGTCTTTGGTGAGATCAGTATTGATAGAAAGAAGTGATAAATAATTAAGCCTAATATTTGTCATTGTTGTCTTATATTTGTTTTCTATGAAGGACAATTTGGAGAACGCACGCTCCGCTTCGCAACTAGTAATAGGGAGCGTTGGGAAATTTTCTAAAAGGGTATACAAATTTGGAAAAACGTCAACAAGTTTCTTTTCAAAAATTAAATTGAACATATCAACGCAAGTATAGGACTCTGCTTAGTTTGTTTTAGATAAGTTTTGAACTGAATACCATCATTGACTAAATGTTGGTCTAGGTCATCTGAATAGTAATCAACAATAGCGCGTAAGCTCTCCATGTTGACGTTTTCCTTACTTTAATCTTGCAAATCCATCAAAAATTTTAATTTCTTACTATATTTTGCATATATTTGACTTCTATTAAAATCAAGGATTAGCTTATCTAACGCAACAATATAAGCGTGTCTCTTTTAAATTTTTCTGTCCCGTACACTGCTTTTTCTGTGGATTTATCTGCAAATTTTGAAATAACCCGTCTCTTGTTCACATCACTATATTCTGTTTCTACACTAGGATTTAATTTTTTGGTGCGTCTAGATACTTCTTTAATTTTTAAAATGATTCATGTCATACATCGCTTATAAACGTTTTTAATGGCATCAATAATTTTTTTCCTTCACTTATGTACACAAACAAGGAGTCTATAATTTTTTGTTAACGTGAATTAAATATCTTTAAAATTTCTTCCCAAAATATATTTAAAATGGCAGTTTCGAGCTTTGTTATTTAATTAGATAAATTTACTGCCTCTTTTCGAAAATCAATTTTCTTATTCCACAAGTTTCTAAATGTTTTAAGAATATTCATGATATTATGTAATTATCTTTTAGGGCTTCAACAGTATCGTAGTGACAAGACCATCTGGTCTGACGACTAAAGATTTTTAAGATAAATTTCAGTTTCATTTCACGATTTAGAAGTTATCACCTTTGGGTCGAAGCAGAAAAGAAAACATATATTTGTTTTACTAAACCAAAGAAGTTCACGATTTCAGTTGCAACCTTAACTGATTCTGCACCAACCAGATTAAGAGAATGGTCAGCACATGGCACATAACTAGTGAATTTATTATTTTTTAGAAGAACTTGCACACCATTAAATAAACCAGCCATATTGGCAGCGTTGTCAGATGATTATCCCTCCAATTATCCAATAGGAGTCCATTTGTTTCTAAAAAAATTTGTAGATGTTAAATAAGTATAAACCAGTGTGACTAATAATCTTTATTAATGAGACACATCTTTCATACACTTTTCTCCGAAAGCAATATCGCAGTAGAATAGCACGTTGCTCATTGTGGGACAAATCTGGTGTGTTGAATCCTTCACAATTGAATAATGCTTTGTGTCATCGTTATTTATTTGAGTTGTAATAGTTTCAATGATTTGCTTGACCATAATCTCAATTATTTGCTCATATATTGTTTTTGATACGTCCGATATTATCGATTTTGGTCGTAATTCTCGCTGTTCAATATGTTCACGAAAGAATGGGTCGAGCTCTACTAGCAGTTCAAGGGCACCCATAAAATTACCATTATGAGGAGAACCAAAAACTTCCTCGGTACCTCTAAATGCTAAACAAATACTTTACTACTGCCAAATACTTTACACGTTTGAGGAAATTGTGTTAATATTCTGTAACTTTTCTTGTGGCCGCGGTAGCCGAGTGGTCTAGGTATCGGATCATGGCTAGCGTGTCATGAGTTCGATCCCAGTACCACTAAAGACCCGCCGTGTAGGGGTAGGATGCACGTTAAATCTGTCGTGAGCTCAAACTTACTCGGTGTGGTAGTTAGGAGAGGGGGGTGCCAGCTCAGGTGTCGTCCGCGTCACTTGACCATGGTTCAAAATTACGCGGACCGTCGCCAAAAGCCCTCGTGTTGCTAAGACAGTGCGACGTTAATATTCACTCACTCACTGTACCTTTTCTTAGTTTCTCCTGTAACTGTTTATCTAAAACAGACTTATTTTCTTTTCGTGTCAGCCAAGCTAACATTGAATTTTTATGTTCAATAGAATTTTCCTGACTTTCTGAACAACTTGTTACGTGTTTCAGATCAAAAAGCCAGCTGTGTATTGAGAATTTGTTTTAGAAAAAAGTTTGCAGGTCAAACAAAAAACACACTTATACATAGCCAAGATCTTTCCAGTACTCGGCCATTTTTAAGTTTCTTAACGAAAGAATATTCGAAAATGATCTGTTTTGTTCATTTATTTATTCTCTTGCCGAAACCAGATATATATTGTTTGGTTCCTTATTTTGAAAATAACTCATTTTTTATGTGAAAGGATATAATCAATAAAATTATTATTTAGCGATTTTGGCCGCGAACCCACGTCAACGTATTTCTCAAAATCAAACCCAATATTTTCTAAACACTTTTTGGTCGCGGCATTACTGATCTCCTCTGGCTGAACAATATCTTTTTCAGAAGGCTGCTGATCATTGAGATCTTGCATATTTTCATCATTAATATTTGCTTGTTGTGTTTCTCTATTTTATTTGGCTAATTTCCTTTCCTTTCGCTTGTTAATGTATATTTGTTTGTTATATTTTTGTTACTTTTTTCCCTCTTAAGAAAAGTTTAAATTTTGACACATTTATTTTTTTTTTTCTTTTTCTCGATTTAACAGTAATTTTCGTTTTTCCACTAAACTTTTAAATTTTCTGCCAACATACTTATGATATTAACTAAGGTCTTGATTTTCTTGAAAATAAATTTAAAAGTTAAGTCATAAAATTACGATAACACAACCGACTATGCTTAATAAGCTAAAAATATTCTAACAAATGTTTACAAAACAACGTACTATATTTCTGAGATAATTTTTTAAAAAGTACCTAGTTTATTTAAAAAAATATAAAAAATTATTGTCTATACTCACTAAAGCCTAAATCGCTGAATATTATTATTTATTGATCCATCAGTTTAAAGGGATTTTTATAAAAATAAACTTTAGAATATTATTTGCCCCACTTTAAATAAACATTGTTTTTCCGTTGTCATTCATTATTTTTGCTGTTGCTACCTATACTTAAAAAACCGATTTATTACGAAAATCAAGACCACTTTACTTTTATCCATAATATTCGCGGGAAATCTCCAAAATTCACAAAAAATTATTGTTTTTTTTTCCGTCCTATGGAAGTAATTAAGTTACTCATCACACAAATTTTATGACAACATACATATTTATGGGAAATCCTGATGTTTTCAATCTTTGAAAAATTGAAAATACAGAAAATACTAATCATAACATAAATATCTTCCTACTTAAATAATTTAGAAATGTGTATTGGTACTTATTTTTTAAGTGAAACTTGAATAACCAGGTGCCTAAGTATCTTTTAATTCCAGGTATTATGCACAGGACACAGTACCGCAAATCAGTATATTAGTAACTTAGAATTACTATTGCACAAAACTAAATGCCTACAGAGAAATAGTGCCATTACGTTTGTATAAATGCTCGATGCTCGTCGGTGCTGCTTTTTATAGAGCCTCTGTCTATTAATTATAAATTTCCGCGTATTCAGTGGTAGGACGGAAGAACAAAAGTTAAAATTGCTCTTTGCTTTCGAAAAGAGAAACAAATTTGATATGATATTTCCGGTATTTACTTTTGATTTGTATTTTTTACTTGTTTATTTTATTTATTACTATTTTAATTGTAAGCATCTTTTTCTGATTGTTATCTTCAGCGGGAAACAGGAGCCCCTAGATCCCGGGGGTCCTGGCTGCAGCCAATTAAGCCCATATATAGATCCGGCCTTGGTCACTAGGCTGCTATTAAAGTTAGAAAAATGAAGTTATTATCAGAAATCTTTGGAGTCTTGGAAAGAAACTTTAGTCCAAGATATCCAGTTGACCTGGGCGACACCTGGTGAGTGCAGCTCCATCGGATCACACGCAGTTAAGGGCATTGTTACTTGTATTAGGAATTTAAAATAACAATTAAATTTGACTGCTCCCTCGGTTTATAATATTTCTTGATAGTAAAATGATAGATTAATAAACTTAGTTATTTTATAACAATGGCTAATCATTCGGCACCCCAAATTTCACAAGGAACCGCAGAGTCACGAAAATTAAAAACGAAATTTTACATAAATTCAACATTATTAAGAGCTAGTTTTGTACGTCCAAGTATGTGGGTTCAACCCTGGCCCAAGTCGGTGGATTTTCATGACGCAAAAATCAACAGCGTCTATGTCGTATGATTATGCTGCATGCTAAAGTTCCCTAGAGTGCCCGTTTGGCTTAGGTGCTCTCTGCAAAATTAACTCCTTAACTACCGATTAAATTTACGCGATTCCCACCCCAGTGTGCCACCGTTTTTCACCAATATCTTCAACATATGGTGTGATTTATGGAGCAGTTATTTCTTAGTGATATGACACAATAGTCAATTTTTTTCCTTTGAGCACATACAGGTCAATGTGGTCACCCAGAGATATTCTAGCCCAAAATAAATCCACTTCCTCTCTAACAGCGTCTTTGAGAATGTTAGATTAGTATGTAGTGTTTTCTCTAAATCAACACACGTCCTGTAACATTCTCCTATCTATACCCGTACTCGTCACTGAAAATTACCTAAGGAAAATGCTATTTGGTTCCAGTGGCATTATGGATACACAAATGTTGATACACAAAATAATACAACCGTTCCGACAAACTACGAAGTATTTGCATGCATTTTTTCCCTTGACACCAAATGAAAATCACTTAACTCGAAAAGATTTTCCTTCTGAATGAACAAAATACGGAAAACACCAGCCAGCTTAATGTAATATTTGAGAAAGTTTATGTGTTTGTGTGTATTATTGGACTGCCATACTGTATAATCGGAAGAATTCGTTGCAAAAGATGATGATAATGTGTGTACAGCACCAATTATGGCAAACAAAGACATTTTGGAGTTTGTTCAAAGCTCAAAACATATCATTGATGCAGGTTTCGAAGACTAAAGTAAAATAAATAATGCAGCTCTTGTCCCCAAGCCATCCGAAATGAGGAACACCATGAAAAGTATGCACAGTTATTTAGACGCACATTTCAGTGGTGAAATTATTAACAAAATGGGCTACATCGAACAATTTGTGTGCAATGTAATGCTAAAAAAGGCAATCCAAAAGGAAAATAACAGATTTTTTCCCCAAAAAAACTCAACGAGTATTTTGTTTTATAGGAAACTTGAAAATGTTGCGTTAAATTTCATTAAATTCTTGTGAACGTTTTTGTCTCATTGTTTTTTACAAACACATACTTATATACGTATCTACACTGCTGACCACCATAAATGCAACACCAAGAAAGACAAGAGATAGCACAACAAAATTTATTTTGTAGATAACATGTTGACCAAGTATCAAATGATTAAATTTATAGACTTCTGTGAAGTGTGGTTCTTGCCAGAATCAGTAGCCAGAGTAGCAACCATTGTTGGAGATCACCGCTGCTACACGCCTCGGCATTGATTCAAAGAGACTTTGGATGTGTTCTTGGGGTACAGCAGACCAGGCAGCTTCCACGCGTTGCCAAAGTTGATCTGGTGTGGTAGCTGGGGGTGTAATATGGGTCAATCGTTGATCAACCATGGACCACGTGTTTTCTATCGGCGAAAGATCCGGAGAGTGAGCCGGCCAGAGAAGCAATTCAACCTGGTGATTGACGGAGACCTTTGGACAATGCATGCACTTGTCGCGCAATATCCTGTTGAAATATCGCTGTGGCCAAGCTCTGAAGGTAAGGAAGACCAACTGGCTCCAACACCTTGGACATGTAGCGCTGACTATTTAAAGTACCGGCAAAGCGTACTAGAGGAGTGGGAGAGTGATATCCAATACCGCTCCATACCATAATACCCGGTGCAGGACTAGTGTGGCGGTGCATAACGCAGCTGTTCAGCATCCTCTCTGCACGGTGTCTCCAGACTCGAATCCGATCATCGTGGTGTTGCAGACAGATGTGTGACTCGTCAGTAAAGACAACTTCATTCCATTCTGCCACCCACATCCTTCTTTCATCGCACCATTGACGGAGGAGACGTGTGTGGTTCTGCTACAAGGGTAGACCAAGTAATGGACGTCTTGCGGGCAGACCACTCTGCTGTAAACGAAGTCGAATGGTACGAGCAGACACTGAATGATTCGTTACAGACTCAATGTGCTGTGCAATGGTTCGTGATGTGACTGAGCAATCCGTCACCGCCATGCGCACAATTTGCCTGTCCTCACGTGAAGTGGTGCACTGAGGTGGATGCGATCGACCCCGTCGGTCCATCGTACCCTCCTGCATCCAACGGTCTCATATCCGCATTACAGTTGTTTGGTTTCGTCCAACACGATTACCGATTTCCTGAAAGATAATCCACAATCTCGGTAGGCCACTATCCTTCCTCTGACGAACTCGGATACTTGATCAAAAGCTGATCGCTGTTTTCTACGAGACATAACTGATCGTTTTTTGAAAAAACCACAACGAAAACACAATTGCCGAACTTGAAATCGTCGAAATCACCAAGCCTTAAATAGTGCTTTGAGGTGGCGCCACAGGCGTGCGTGATGTGTGTCTGCGCTGAAATTCTAATCATTTGCATATCTCACCTCTGCTAATGAATGTTGTAAATTTCATGTTATTTGCGTGCTTTCTTCAGGGTGTTGCATTTACGGTGGCCAGCAGTGTATGTTAGTAAAATGTGTTCAAATAAACTTATAGTTGAACTTATAGTTTTTTTGCAATATTTTTAATACGAAATTCGTTTAACACGAAAAAAAATATTTCAGTCCCTTTAGTTTCGTGTTCAACCATTTTCATGGTACATGAATAAATCGATCATTAGGAGTTAAGGCTTGGGCCAACTGGGACCAGGCCCAGGGCCTTGTCTTCGTTGGAGGCCTCGTTTCGTTCTCGGCTAAGTCTTAATAATATCATGATCCAGATAATTTTAATGGTCAAGTACTGTTCCCGTACACACTCTCCGAAAAACGGGAAATTTTAAGCAGCATGTCAACTGGCAAAAGTGGCAAAACTATAATATGTGATAACCGTTGTCCAAGTCTAGGCCTAGGCCGAAGACCATAAACAATTACTGAACTCATTTAGTCGAAAGGCGGCCAGTGGTCGAGCCAATTTGTGTATGTATGTGTGAGGTTGTGTGAGTCGTACAGATATTTATTTGTTTCAAGTTACCGTTTGTGCGAGTATTTCACAATGCATGCTATATACTGTCTACTTTAAAAAACAAATAGGGCTACATTTGTGTAGGAGCCCAGGGTCTCAAAATTTTAGTCGTCCGTGATGGTTAAAACTGAAAATATCTTATAAATTTTTATTTCAGTTATGGAAACAAAACAAATGACAAACTAGACATTTTGTGTGTTACAGTTTTATAAAAGATAATTTATTTTTAATAATGCTTATTTTATTTAAAAAATATAAAATGCATTTAGATAAATATACAAGAGATGACTAGAAGAAACAGAAGCCATACTGTTCAAATCTAGGGCAAATTTAATATTTATCCATATTTTCTTTTACATTTTATTCATGGGAATATCTAATTATTTGTCCTTTTTTTGGGAATTTTATTCGATGCTACTTTTTTTCCACAATAACTCAGAAAATATAATACAGCTCAAATTTATTTATGTGAATCACAAAAAAATCACAACTATATAATTTACTTTACTACGCTTTACTTTTCCTTTCATCAATTCTATCTTTTCCCCTCTTTTGAGAAAAAAAAATCCAGTTTTTTAGTGAAGATGTGGAAACCAAATCCAAGATTAATTTTTTCCTGCAACGAAATATAAGTCGTCACAGAAAAAAAAGAATCAAAAACACTCTTTTTTTCTTTTTTTTTTTATCTTTTCATGGTTTAAATTCCTACTAAATAATGATGTACGGTGAATAATGGTTCCCTGTTGACAATTTCATTTGTACCATGAAGAAAGATGATTACGAAACGGGAGGGGTTCACACCGCGAAGACAGTCTCACAAAAGTAACCAGCATTTAAAAGAGAAAGATTAAGGTTATAGAATACAAAGAAGAAGAAAGAGAGAGACCCTCTCTCCTTCTTTACTTTTAAAAGAACGTCTACTTCCATCGCATCAAATTTGGGTTGAAGATGGATGAATCCACGCTTATTTATGGTAAAAAATTGGTGAAATTCAGCGGAATTAATGCTTTTATTGGAGTAGATTTAAATTGTGTTTTTCTAAAACGTGGAAGACATTGATATATTCCAAAGAAATAAAATGCGTAGAGGAACATAAATCAGAAAAGTGGGCAAGGTAGCAAAGAGGAGGGAACAGCACTGAACACAAAAATTGCGCGGCCTAATTCTTTTAAAACGCTTGCCAGTAAGTACTCATCAAGTTGAAATATGAACATATTGATAAAGAAAAATTCAGATAAAATTGAGTTATAGTAA
>BMAO01031165.1:0-15493 GCA_019973975.1 Trichonephila clavata | reverse complement strand
GAAGACCAGGGAGGGAAAAAAGTATGGAAATCCTCTTTCATTTTACGTCATTTTGAAGTTTCAGTTTGGGCAGAATACTATAGATCTCTCTCTCTCTTCCATTTTTATGTCCTTTAATTTACTGCCACTCAAGCTTAAACGATTGGTTTCTTCCATGGCTAATATAAAATAAAATAAAAGAAGGGTCTAACGTGACACATGACCTGAAGGGAGTGGGTTGTGTGCCGCTGATAATAACTTTGTGGGGGAGGGATGTAAATGAAGACAATTACTGTAAATGATAGCCGTAAAAAAAGATGTCATGTTTTTGTTATATCTGCCGCATTGTTTTTTGTTCTGTCACACTTTGAATTAAGGCAATGGTGAGCAAACTACGGCTCGTCAAGAGATTGTGTCAGACACACTGCAAGTTTTAAAACAATAGAACAGAAGTTTTCAATTTCCGTGTAAAAAGAATTTAGTTTCAAAATGTGTTCCATTTGAAAATTTTCATAGACATTTAAATATATACTGTGTATGAAAAAAATACTCGTGAGAATTCAAGAAAATTTTTTATATGTGCAAAAAATCGAAACTATATATTATAAATGAATAGACTTATTAAATTATGCTTATTTGTTTTATATTTTCTTCCAAATATAGAAAAAAAAAATATCCAGAGTCACAGCCATATATACATATATATAGGAGAAAAGCAATTCACTCTCTCATCGTGATATCTCTGGAACTATTAGATCTATAGACTTTATATTTCGCATCAGGGCGTCTTAAGATTTTTTAGGCCTGACCCCAAAGGAGATTTTCTGAGGTCTTTAGCCTTTGTGCAAAAGAAGAGCACTACCTGTGATTTTTAACAATAGACAGTACATAACATGCATTGTCAAATACTCGTACAAATGGTAATTGTCCACGACTCACAAACCTAAGTGCAAACTGGGTCGACCGATGGCTGCATTTCGACTAAATGACTTGAATGTTTGTTTATGGTATTAGGCCACCGCCTAGACATGAACAACGGTCATCACATAATACAATCTTGCCAGTTGACTTGCAGTTTGAAATTCTCTGTTTTTTGGAGAACATCACGTACGGGGAATAATATTTGACCATTGAATTATCTGTATCATAATTTTATTAAGATTGGGTTGAGAACAAAACGAGGCCCTCACCAAGGATGAGGCCCTGGGCCCAGGCTCAGTTGGACCAAGCCTTAAGACGTCCCTGTTTGGCATGCATTTTCCTTTTGTTGAGTAGGGATCCGCTAAGAACAAGTTTTGCGAAAATCGATTCCCAAGGAGTTTGCGGGGCATTTTTGAATTAAAAAAAAAAATATCGTTTTTTGAACTATATTAGTTATTGGAAGAAACTTGGTGAGCATGTTTCCTTTTTTGAGTAGATATTCGCCAAGAACTGGTTTTGCGGAAATCGAGCTCATCGGGATACTATAGACGAAAATTCCTGTTTTCGAACTATTAGACTTACATACTTTAAATTTGGGAAAACAATTTCTTTTGTTGAGTAGAGATCCGTTAAAAATGCTGTTTGAGGAAATCGGCTACGAGGAAAAGGGGGTTTAAACGATAAATATATTTCCGTTTTAAAAATTCAAATCTTGTCCTTTTTAAATCAAGAGGAGAGGACTATAAGAGTATTTTTTAATACAATCGATGCTAGGAATTAAGCAACAATAACCTAAAAACAAGTGATATGAAAAAAAAAAAAAATTTAAGTCAAATCCTACTTAGGTCAATTAAGAATATTTTTACTTTTGTTACTTTCTGTTAAATATTACAATTAATATAAATAAGCATATACATGTGAGAGAATCACAATATTAAAAGGCAAAACACCTATTAAATTCACATTAAAACTTTTTAACCACATTAAATTTGTAATAACATTTTTGATAGAAGTTGAATATAATAGGTAAGAATTTATCTTAAACCAGGAAAAGGAATACTGACGTCTGACTAGCATATAATAATTCAGGTTGAGTTAAATCTTCATCACAAATTTAACAGAAGCTGTTTTTATCCAACAAGTGCTGCCTCTAGAGAAATATTATCGATTGAAATATATCTCTTAAACTATAATTAATTAATTAAATTTAATTAATGAATTAATATTTGAAAACACTATTTTATTAATGATTGAAAATTTGATTAATATATATATGTAAATATATATAGCGAGAGTTTGAACTAATAGTAGAGGAATTGAATAACATTTAATCTTACTATGCCATAAAATACCTAGTGAATCGCGGAAATGTTTATTTTATTATTACTGAAATTAAAAAAATATATATATACTGTTTTTTTTAATCATTGCGTTTTATAATGAATCATATTTTGACCCGTATATTACTTTTTCTGGCCAATTCCTAAAAGGTTTTTGGATTAGAATATGAAAATTATTCCATTTTAGGTTTCGGTTCAAAAATGGAAGCAGGAAGTTCCTGTTGTAAATTCAATCATGAAATAGTCCTGTCTGATTAAATAAATAAAATGATTTCCTTCCTCGCGGAAGAGAGGGAGTGTTTTATTAGACAATTGTGTCATTCACAGAATGCATGACATGCTGATGCCCTTTGTTGTACATGAAACATCTGATAACCAGTCGATGTTAATTTTGAATTGTTTTAGTTTGTTTCAATGCTTACGTAAAATGTATTTATTAATAAGCAAATTTAAATATATGGCTAATTTATTTCCAGAATTGTAATTTTTATGCCAAAAATTTGTATTATCAAAGATTTTGTCTCTTATCAATAATGAACGACTGTTTTACTGGAAATGAATTTGAAATTGTATTTTATTGAAATTAGATTTTTTTTTATTTTTATTGTACTTTAATTTTTGTTTGTACATTAATTTTTTTTAAAATTAATTTTGCTTTACTTTTTAAAATTATGTTTTATTTTATAATTGAAATAACATTACTTTAAATCAGAAATATTTGTGTAAGACTGTACTGAATTTCAAAAACAATTTAATAATTTTTCAACTAAATACTGTCGAAAAGTATTTACAAGTAAAAAATGCTTTAAGCTATTGTAGAAAAAACATTTAAATAATTAAATAAATTTTGATATTTATATTTGTACATAAAAAAAAAACGGTTTGGTATTTTCGACAATAACATTGTTGATTCTCATTTCACACACACTAAAGGAATAATACAACTTCAGCAAAAAATATCGAAGTTAAAAAAAAACATTCTATTAAAGCTTTCTCTGAAATAAATTGTTGTTATTCAGAAATAAAAACAGATTTTTGATCATGTTATTCGTTGGCACAAATGTTTTTTGCTTACACTCGCAAGATGTCTCTCATATACATATAACAATGTATTGTTTCTTTCATTGAATGTTATTTTAAATTCCACACCTTTCATTTCAGAAAGACAATTCTTGCTCAAAAGATAGAATGATGCATGAAGCTGAGAAGTAAATTTAATGTTTTGGAAATACTTTCAGGAATTAAAATGACTGTAAAATAAAAATAAAAATGAAACTCTGCGTCGGCCGGGAGTCGAACCCGGGTCAACTGCTTGGAAGGCAGCTATTCTAACCGTTATACCACCGACGCTCGAATGGAAGAACGCTTTCTTACTACTAGCTGAAATGAAGTGGGTCGGGGTGAAATATTGGTAACTTGTTTTTTCTCCTCTTTTTTCTTCTTTCGCGTTGGTTTTGATGGATGGTCAATTCTGTTAATTATTAATGAAAAAAGAAAAGTGATATGTGTGTGCTTTTACTAGATTACAAATAAGTAGTAATTTTTGGTACTTAATTATTTTTATGACGATTCTTAGTGTGTGTGTGTTTTTTTTTATATAAGTGAAAATTATCTTTCAAGCATAGAATTATTGAATTTATGAAATGCAATTTTCCTGGAACATATTAAGTAGTGTTCAGATTTTCTAAAACAAATTGTCACCAAAAAAAAAAAAAAAAAAAAAATAGATTGATAAGGAGGTGCGGGGGAGAGAAAGAAATACTTATTTCGATTTATAAGATATATCGGTGTTCATACTGAATTATAGGATTTTAAACCATGTTATACTAATACTTAATAAACCTAAAACAAATCTTGAATTTAAAGTTTGCTTAAATTCCAGCTGAAAAAGGAAATTATATGTTTTATTATATTAAGGTCACATTATACACTGTGTGAACCTTAGTTCATTTTAGTATTTTGAATTTGCTTTTTATTTTATAATGAATTTTATTTATTATTTCGTGTCCAAAGTAATGAAATGTTTAGATGTACAGGAATAAAGCATTTTGTCTTACTTAATTTATTTTATAACTAAATGGAAAAGAATTAAATGCAGTAACGTAGTGAACACTTAATAAGCAGTATTTTTCAAATATGAACGCTTATTTGAATTTGCTTCACTATTTTGCAAATATATGAGTACTAGGAGCAATTTTTTAGGCATAGACACAAAGTGGAGAAAAGTGTTTCATTTTGTCAAATAAATTTTTTTTTGTCTACACTTAACATTCAACGTAAAATTTCTATTAAATTGCAAACTATACCTTACTTATATTTGCCATCAGTTAATTTTATTCGAATCAAATCTTACAGAAGAAATTCATACAGTCATTACTAAATAACATTTAAATATCATAAACTATTTTGTCCTGTACTTCCTGTTCGAATTTTTAAATAGAATTTAGGGTGTATTCAGATAATTACCCGGGGAACAGCGCCAGTTTATCCATTGGGCGCTTGGGGCAGGTGCCCAGGGACCCGGAGAGGCTCAGAAGGGCCCTAGATAAGCTGGACAAACCAGATTTTCTGATTACAAATTTCGGTCCTCCAGTGCCAAGGTGGACTGTAGATCTTCTGCCCTCAGGGCCCGATGAGTTTAAGTCGGCACTTTGGGGAAGGGGATGTGTTTTAGTATCTATTTTAAAGTTACTATCATTAGTAGCAATGCTTTAACTACATACTGTATATTTCAATATATAAGCCGATAATTTTGGAGCTTTTTATATATATAGTTAAAGTAAGAGGTGTAGATGCAAAGCTTTAACCTAAAAAAAAGCTATAAAAAAAAAAGGCGTAGCTTAGAATTTTTTTTTTGTGGAAGTTCGCAAAATTAATATTTTCTTTATGTGAACATCCTGCCCCAATATTTTCCTCCAGGACATGAAATGTGCTTCTACAATCACATTCCGTAAACAAATTTCTCTTTCTGCTCATTTTCAAAACAATAATAATAAAAAAAATAGCACAAAAAACTTACAAGATGACAAACGAAGGGAAAAGAATTTGTTTCAGAGAGGTTTACAAAAAATGAAATTATCGTCGTTGACGCTTGGCGTTTTACTTTACAGAAATTTGACTGAAAATTATTTCACTGTTTGACAGAATTTTCGCCCTCCTGGCGGCATTCTTGATAATTGGAATGAATTGATTCTTTTTTTAAAATTCGCTTATTTACAAGTTTTAAATTCTGGGAAAACTTTTGAAAAATAAACACACTCTCGGGTTATAATCGGAAATATGCGATATTTATTACATACTAATAAAACCAATTTAATTAGGTCAATTTAATTAAAAAAATAATGTGAATTAAGTTGCATAACTTAATGCTATACTATTTATTAAATGTAATTGAAGTGGTATAAAATTTATGGTTAACAGTTTTTCTTATATCGTAGACCAGTGCTTCTCAAACCCAATTTTCAAATATAATTTTCATTGTGCCTCCCTTCCATAGTATAACAATGTATTGAATTCAATTATAATATATTTTAAAGCTAAAGTTACAATACTACTCTAATTATAAACCGTACAAATTATCAAGATAAATTTTGTATATAATTTTATATATGACAAGCCCATGGGCCCATTGATAACTGTCAAACTTGTTCTTAACTTAGTATTGTTAGATTAATTATCAAATACACATTGTCCACTACCGATATATTCGTAAAAGTGTATTGTATCAGTGTAAATATGTGCTTTATATTTTATTACATCAGAATGTAATTTGTTTTTCTCCCTTTCTGAACTTAATAGTTTTTTTTAAAAATAATCTTTTGTTTTCGATATGCTCGCGCCCCCCACGTAGGGCTATCACGTCCCTTAGTTTGAGAAACGCTGTCGTAGACAGATCTACGGGCAATGAAGTGTAAATAAATAGTAAATAATTTGTTCCTCATTTACATGCAGGGAGATGCATAGTGTAGCACTCAAAATAAATTTATTTTTCTGCGAAACTTTTAAGTTATAACTCAAAGAGAAAAAATTGTTTTAAATAATTTACGAGCTTTATTCAGGCAAAAATCCTTCTCAGTACGAGCTTAGCCATTTTTTCCCCATGTATGTTTTTGAAGGGAGTTCGTAGGTCCTAAACTTACACCCTTAATCCTTCTTCCCCTCTTATATACGCTAGTGACTGGACTAAACTATGGTCTTGAATCTATGATTTCAAAATGGGTACAACTCCGCCATAAATGACCTTTTGCATCAGAATGCCCCGGATAAAAAATTATTTATTTCTCTCGATGACTACAAATGGACTTTAAATAGGGAGTCCTCAGTAAAACTCTTTTACACAGATAGGCCAAGTTTTTACGATACTATCTCTTTTTTATATCATTCAGTCTCTCTCTTAGAAAATGACGCTTGTTCTATTTTGCAAATGCTTGAATACGGGAAAACTCATAATGTAAATTGCATTACGGGAAAGAGGAGCGCAGCGTTTGGAGGTCAACGGAGCGTTTTGTGAGCCTTCCCTGTCTTCTTTATTTGATGTTTGAGAGGCTTTTTTGCTAGGGAACGTGTTTCAAAAAGATCTCTGGTAAAAACGCTTTTTATGAGGGAGTAGTAACTGATTTTTACGGCAAAAGTTAGTATCTTTGAAGAAACAACTTAACTTTTTTTCCAAATTGTATTTCTGCTGCATTTTGAAAAATAAGCTGAACTGGAAAAATTGAAGGCAAGAAGTGGGTTTCAGAATTTTATTGAAATGGATATTTATTATAATAATAACTAGTAAAAAAAAATACCATATTTATTTTGTTAAAAAAACTGAACGAGTAATTTATTTGTCTACATAAAGTCGTAACACTTTATTAAAATCTGAAAAAAAAGAGGTTTTCATTCTTAAAGGAATGGAGTTCTGGTATATTGGAACTGAAATTTTTTAAAGAGGCGATTATTTCTTTATTTTGAATTTAATGTAAGGAAAGGAAATTGATATCTAATAAAATTTGAGCTTGAGAAATATAAAATTTTTGGTTTTAAATTTAAAAGGAATCTGCAATTCAAAAATGAAAGAAAAAAAAAGCATTTATTTGGTTTTTCCCGCACGTAGCGTGTTTCTGAAAATCCAACATAATAACAGTTCTTTAAAAAAGAACAAGAAAAAAAAAATTACAAAAAACTAAAAATTAAATATAATGAATGAAACAATTAAATACAAAAAGGGCTAATAATTGGAAAATATTCTCATATTAATTGACAATTGATTGTCAAAACACATTTCACATTCCGCACCGTGAAGCGAGTTTGAATTCCCAGATAATTCGAAAGAACTTTTCCTATATTCTCCTTTGATTTATTGGACACTATAAAGCTGTATAGTAATTTATTCTAAAATTTTGTTTCCTTTATATTTTTGATTAAAATTTTAATGAACTATTCGGCAAATATTTTTGCATTTTTTCAAAAATTTGAAGAAGCATAGCTACTTTTATAGTAATTTAAAAGCTTCCCAATAAATTTTTAAAAAGAAAAAAAAATCCGTGGATT
Organism: Trichonephila clavata; assembly: GCA_019973975.1. NCBI lineage: Eukaryota > Metazoa > Arthropoda > Arachnida > Araneae > Nephilidae > Trichonephila > Trichonephila clavata. The sequence goes on along the minus strand of BMAO01031165.1, from coordinate 7,718 downwards.
TTATTTAAATCTCAAACATAAGTATATTGGGAGATCTGAGGATGGGGTAAAACTTAAGTATTCAGTAAAAAAACTATTTTGTTGCTTACAAATTATGGCTGCGTCTGTCTAATGCTATGAAAGAGCGCATTTAAAATATATATGGAAATCAGAAATATTCGCTTTATGTAATTGGTGATTTCCTCAAATAAATAAACAAGTCTATATATAAACTTTGAAGTGTAAAGTAAAGTAAGAAAGCAGTTATGAATTTATATTCCAGCCATTGTATAATTTTTTACAATATTGTAGCGTATTCGATGTAAGCAATTTGGTAAAAATTGCATTAATTGTATTTTGACCGTTTAAGTGCATATAGTAGATCCATATCGTTGACTTAAAAAAAAGAACCAATATTTGGAAGTAATAAAAAATAATAAATAAGTAAAATTCATGAAATAAATCATAAATTTAATATTATTAAATATTAAACGAATAGAAACTGGTTAATTAAAAAATATTTCCATATTAAGATTGCAATACCATACAGTATTGTTAAAATAGCAGAAAATCCCCGCGTTCAAATTTGTATTTTACTGGTGTCTTAGAGTGGTTGTTAATATGCACGGGGTACATTCAAAACACGGTGCAGTTTATTCATGTAATGTAATGCAAAAGCGCTTAAATTACTTTACATATAAGGCAAAGTTACCTTAAGATGGAAAAAAAACATTTTACGAGTTTATGTTACGATTCGACAAGTAATTTCTTTTGAATTCAAAAATTACTTTATAATTTAGTCTAAGTTTCACTAGAAAGGATCCAAATCCCGGAAGAAACCGTTACTAGATCCAAAGCATATAAATATTAGCTTTTCACCCTCTCTCCCCTCTCCTTTATTATTGATAAAAGGTGTAAGATAAGAAAAACTTCTTTATTGATTTTTTTCTTTGTTAAAAAAAAGTTGTTTTACTAAGATACCAGCTGTTTTATTGGTGATAATATTCAGATGAATTGAAACTTGTGAGTAAAAGACAATTTTGAATTTCAGTTGTCTGATTCTTAGAAAAACGATGAAAACCTACAGCTGGTTGATCAGGCTGATGTTGTGTTGGCCCTTTTAAATAGCATGATTGGTATGATTTTTATCTCTAAAGAAATGAAATAAGAAATTTACAATCGAATTTATCGTATATCACGTATATTAATAACCAGACTTCAAACGCAAAAAAGATCCACATTTAGATATACGAAACAAATCTTATTAAATATCTTTTTGTCGTGAATTATTTAGTAAAAAGATAAATCATTTGGTTGTTTTATGATAAGATTTTTTCTCACTAAGTCATATTGCTAAAACTAAAATTACTAAGCAAAAATATATTTTCCCAAATAATATTAAATAAAAGCTCTCTAGCCTCTTTCTCATTGTTTGAAAATCAGTTAAAAACAAGTAATACAAAGAAATTTTTTTAAGTCAATTCCTATTTAGTTCAACAAAGATAAATTTTATTTTTATCTTTGGTTTTTTTTTGAGGGGGGGGTATCTTTTGGTTTTTATTAAAACAGTTACAATTAATATAAATATGTACATGCATATGACAGAATCACAATATTAAGTGCGATAATAGAAAGCGATTTTCTTGCAATTTTCCATTTTCCTTTCTATATATAGAGTTGAACTATTTTTTTGTTTGTTACTATTTATTCATTAATTATATAATTTAAAAATTCTAATAAAATTCGAATCCATTGCCCCTTTGGATTAGAAGTCCAATGCGTTATCCATTGCGCTGTAGGGACATAACGAACGATTTTCCTTTCTGTATATGCTGTTGGGACTATTGTTTTTGTTTGTTACTATCTATTCATTTTTTAATTTAATTGATGAATTAATATTTTAAAAAACTATATTAGCATCAAGTGTTATCCACTACAAGTTCAAAAAAGATGCATTTGAACTTGAATGGATGGATAGAAAGTATTTTATTAATGATACAAAATTTGAATAAGATATATATCTATAAATATATACAGGGAGAGAGTGAACTAACAGTAGGAATTGAAAAAAAAAGGGAGGTGTAATGGATCCAACAACGTCACCTAGTGTTGATTAGACAGAGAGAGAGAGAGGACTCTCAGTCTAATCTTAGGACTGAGAACAACTATCAATAATATGATGTATCGCGGAGAACCTATCCCTTTTCTTATTTTTCCTATTCTGTAATGTTTGTAAATAATTATCAATTAATATTATCTAGCTGTGTCATCACTGTTACAAATCTATTTATTAACACATTTGTGATAATTTTTTAATGTCAACTCCTCAAAACTGGAACGTTGTAAAACTACTGTTTAATCTGATTAATTTAAACTTATTTTTTGTAGTTTTATTTGACCTGAAATTCGTATCTTCTCTAAACTTATATGCCTTACACATATTTTGGCTTTTTTAGGTTCCAGCTGACGCGCTTGTGCTCAAGCGAAGATCCCGGATTTTACTGTCATATTATATTATGCTGTGTTTTCCCCGAGATAAAACATCATTTAATTAAAAAAAAAATTAATTTATTAAAACCATTTTTTTGTAGATTATTGCAGAGCTGAATCAAGAAATGCATTGAGGTTTCATTCTTAACCAATAATTTTAATCCCTAGGAATATGAATTGGGAAATTTTGAGTTCTGAAATTTTCTGTGAATGGAATGTTTTATTTATTTCTATTAATCTTTATTTTGAATAATTGAAATAAAATTTTTTTGTAAATATGATTTGTAATTAAATATTTGTATGCACACAGTTCTACATCTTTTTTTTAAAGTGATTCGCTTGCTGAGTCGTGAGTAACTAACTTAATTTATTTTTTCCAGTGCTTCAATAATCCTTTGGCCCATTTTGGTAACATTTTCATTGGTTTAAAAAGTTAAGAAGGCAAGCACTCGAATATTTGGTCCATTAAAATATTACAAAATTGTTTGTCGTTATATTTTAAAATTTATGTTTTATTTGAGTTAAATACTTAAGATCGAGTTTTTTGAAATGAAGTCATTTTGTGGGAAGAAATTGTCAAAATATGTTATGTATAGAGAAAAGTAGGAAGTGTAGTACCGTTTTGAAATCTTAACTAAGTGGGTCATCTTTTAAAAACAGCTTTTTTTGGAGTAGAATATAATATTTTTCTTTGTATGGAGAGTCAATGTTAGGTGACATCATTTTCTCAAAACTTAACTCAAAAAAACTATGTCTGTTTTAACTGAGCAACAAAATTTTTTGCTCGATTTGTGACTGATTAAAGTAAGGCTATTGTAAGATCACGTAGGTGTAAGAGGCATTCAAAATTGGCGAAATCGTGGTCACAGTACCTAACGATAGACCCAGTGACGTTTTGAAATAAAAAAAATTAGCTATGATTGTTATCGATAGTGTTGTACCATTTTGGAATCTTAACTAACTCTTTCGAACTTTTGAAGAACTTGACTAGGGTTTGTGCAATATTTTTCTCTTTAAAGTTAGGTTGGTGAGTTATGTTAAAGTTTGGTGACATCTTGGAGTTTTTTTTAAATTTTCCCCAGAACTTGTATGAATTCCCTCCCCTTTTCACCCTGTTTCACATATACATGAAATGCATATGTAAGTTTAGAGAAGTTCTAAGAGTACACTGATGATGGAAGTCATGACTCGTTTTAAGACTGGGTCTATAAAAACAAATGAAAACAAGAAATTTTAATTCCAGTTTTGCTTTTTTATTTGTAATAGGACCCTCCGATTTTAATGCACTTATTACAACGATTTATTAATGAATCGAAGCCTGTTGTAAATCCTTTTGCAGAATGACCTGAAAGCAAGCGTCGAAGCTACACTGGTGTCCAAAAGTTAAGTATAATTGATAATTATGTGAATAAAGAAGGAACTGTAAATCAGAATGGCGGGAAATGTGATATGCGAGTGTAAATGGTTATAAAATAAGAAAGCAAATAAAAGAATGATAATAATTAATTTTATTATCCCAAGTAGCAGTTTGAAAGAAAACTGAGCATAGCAAGGATCCACACTTTTAAAGAAAATGAAAGAAAACATTAAATAAATACTGATGCTGCAGTTTAATAAGACGTGTGGTCACCTCTGACAGCCAGGCACGCTGCACAGCGATTTACCATACTTGCTATGAGATGATGAATGAGTTGTGGCTCAAACGTTCCAAGCTTCTTGGAGAGCTCTATTCAGTTCTTAACGGAGCTTGGTGGGTGCGAAAGGGCTACAATTTGTCTTCCCGAGCATATCCCATACATGCTCGATAGGATTTTAAATCAGGGGAGTTTCGCAGGCCACGACATGCGCTGGATGTTTTTCAGTTTCAAGGAAGTCATTCAATCAGCACCACTCGATGACATGGCGCATTATCATCCATGAATATGAAGTCAGACCGACAGCGCCCCGAAACAAGCGAACGATAAGGCTCAAGAACTTCGTTTCTGTATCTTTGAGCAGTCACCAGACCCCGTGCCAAAGACATGAGGTCAGTGCGGCCGTCCATCAAGACGCCTGCCCATATCATTACTTCCCTTGATGGAAAATGATGTCTTTCCGTTATGTTTCTTGGTTCAAAATGTGTTCCACGTTCTCTCCATATCGTTACCCGCCGAGAATCACTACTCAGACTAAACCGGGACTCGTCACTGAACATTCCCATTGGCCCACTCTCCCACACTCTAACGTTGATGTTTCAAACTCCAGTTCAAACGAGCGCGTTTATGCGCAGACGTGAGGGAATGCACACTTCTGGTCTTCTGGTATACAGGCCAGCATGATTGAATCTCATGTAAAACAGTTTGTCTCGAAATTCGTATTCCTGTGGCGACTGTGAGCGCGGAACCCAGTGCTCTGGCAGTACTGCCCCTCTGACGTCGCGCACTTATTTCCAGATATCGGTCTTGGCGAGGGATTGTGACTCTTGGTCAACCTGATACTAGTTGTCGGGTAACATCTCCCTTCTTTGAAACCTCTGCCACAGTCTTGAGATCACAGGACTGGTCCACATTCAGAATTCGAGACACTTCAGTTTGGGATCTTGAGGATTCCAGCATTCCAACGATTCTTCCTTTCGTAAACTTGTCCAATTGGCGTCTTTGTGCCATCATTCACCTTGTTTGATGGTTAACAACTTCCTTCGCACAGCAGTTGCACGAAACTTTCTGAACTGCCTATGCTGCGTGAATCGGTTTCTCCGCTTTCCGACATGCGCCGGTGTTTCGCGGAGGACGTAGTCGACTGAAAAGTTTTGCGTTAAGTCCAATGTTTTCATAACCCAATATTATCCGTAAGAAAAATAATTGGAATAATTTTACGAATATTTACTCCATGTTTTTTGCATTTGACGAATTTATGCTTAACTTTTGGACACCAGTACTTGTATGGTCGAAATATCCTCAAATAACACCCTTTTAACTTTAAGTTTTGGAATAAGGAGTAGTCACAGTGTGCCAAATCAGATGAATATAGTAGATATGTTCAACATTATTCAACAGACATTTTTTGCCAAAAAACGACCAACAATAAGAGATGTGACTGGCTGCATTGTATTGCAACAAACATCAACTGCTTTCAGCCCAATATTTTGGACACATGCGATGAATTTTGGCCATGAAACGCTAAAACAGATAAGTAGTACTGACCTGCAACTGTTTGTCCAGTTGGAACAAATTCTTTGCGGATAATACACGTACTATTGAAGAATGTAATAAACATCGTTTTGATTTTGGATAAAACTTTCCTTGTTTTTAGCCTTGTGGTGAATTTTGTGATTTCCATTCCACACTTAGTCACTTTGTTTCAGAATCATATTGGAAACACCAGGATTCATCATGTTGCAATGGACTTCAAGACGTTTGGATCGTTTTCAGTGGTTGAAATGATATCTCTGCAATGTGCACTTCTCATTGATTTTTGCTGTTGTCGTGTATGACAAAGTGCAAGGGGTAATAACAAAACATAAAGATATAGTTAATATTACCAAAGACGTGAATTCCTGCCGGGGCAACATCCATGGCACGATCTGAGTATAGAATGTCCATGCTGCAGTCACTGTCCATTGCTTTTTGTTCACGGATTAAAGTGTGTGGAACAAATTTATCTCACACTTTCGTTTTCCCCAAATCTTCATGCAGTAGGGTGCTTAAAGAGTCTTCCATCAATCTCAGTGACGCACAGCAATTTTTTGCCACGAAATTTCGTACTTTCTCAATAATTTCAGGTGTCTTAAATGAAATTGGTTATTCACTACGTTGATCATATTCTATCGTATCCCTTCTAACCAAAAAAGTAACCACACAAACATTTAATCTGCTTAAACAACAGTCACCGTAACTTGTTACATGGGTTGGTATGTTCCCGAAGCACTTTTACCAAGTTTTGCGTTAAATTTAATCTCAGCTCTTTTCTTCATCTTAAGAAACCAATACGAAAAAAAATTCATTTCTGCAATGAACGCTCGTCTTCTCTCAGCTACTTAAGGTATTCAACTGGTTGCGACAACTTTAAAAAAAAAAAATGGAGATATGTGGACTTTTTTTTGTTTTTTAGATTTGTTTAGTACATTTAAAGAAAAAATATGCTAAAATTAAGAAGAGAAAAATAAATTATTATAACTAAAATGGGAAAAATGGACAAAATTGACAAAAAATAACATAAACGCTGTCCATTCTGTACCAAAGGTTTATAAACCAAATTTTGAATTTTTCAATTCTGATGTGTTTCTATGTTATTCATTGCCTAAATGACCTTCAGGATAGAGATATTTAATTTTTACAAAAACTAGAACACTTTATCTGAGTTACTATATGAAATTGCTTAAAAAAACAGTGATTATTTTCACATAAAGGACTGAAATTTTGTAATTAAAGTAGAGATTGATAAATCTGAAGGTTAAAACACTTTTAATATTATACAGAACTTACACAAAAATTTCAGTTAATTTTTTCAAAACTTTTTAGTAATCGCTGAACCCGTTTGATTATTTTCAAAAATTCACATTTTGAGTAAAACGCGTTTTGAAGTGTGACATTGTGCTTTAAGTAATGGCGTCTGCTTTTACTAGTAAAGAAGTATATTTTTTGTTTCTAGTGAATGGAAAATGATAAACTTGGTATTTTTATAAAGCTAATAAGATGACCTATAAAATAAAATCATAAAAAAATTTGTCAATTTTTGGCAAAATTCACAATTTTAGGTAGTCACCTTGACTAAATGCACACAACTTGTTGGCAGTGTGTCAGCAGACCATGGACGTTATGACACATGCGCATTTACACTCATGGTGCCATTAGAACCTTCGCTATGGGACGAGTCTTACAACTTATTTGACTCACTGTGTATTTCACAGGATTGATCCTATATTTAGGGAGAGGTATCGGAATTGCAGGCATGTACCATCCAAAGTTTATAAATATTCTTCTGTTAATGCATAATTAAAGGCCTGCTGTTTACTTGCTAATTAAGTTGTGTTGTTGATACACGGTTAGAAAAATCACATAAAATGATAATGAACGTCAGAGGTTGCTGGTTAGTTTCATTAGAAAATATAATACATTCTGAGAGAGAGATCGTTTTTCTAAAGGGATTCATTTATCTCTCTCTCGATCTTTTACCTTCAAATTTTTTACATACCTAATGATAGTTATTTAATTGTGAAATATAGGCAATTATAATTAGCATTGACATGGATACGTTTTGAAATATTTAAT
>BMAO01031164.1:0-29113 GCA_019973975.1 Trichonephila clavata | reverse complement strand
TTGTCGGTGGGCATTTCGAATTTCGTCATTTTGTTGTTGAGCACTGGACTTGAAGTATGGCGCGGCGTGTATGAGTGAGTATACCTTAAAATTTTTTACTTTGTTGAATGCCAAAGGTAAGAAGGAATTGATTGAATGGTATGTAAGGATTGATTGCTTCGAATTGTTAATGTTCTAAATGTAATGAGCGAATGGGATTATGCGAACTAAAGACTGTTGTTTTGAATGGATTTGAATCGAGATGTCGAAAAGAAGGAGTGAATGCGCATGATGTGTGCAGAAGTATAAGAAGGAATTCATGGTTATTCAATAGTTAGATTAACGATGAGGCCTTGAAGGCTTTTTTTTTAAATCTGCTGTTAGGCTGCACCATCCACTCGGAAAAGATAAGCAGTAAAAAAGTAAGTACTGTTTTTTTTATCTTAAATATATTTGATTAATTTCTGTATTGTTTACATTTATTTTCAAAACGCATCCATCTTGTTCTGACTTCGCGCTTTTTTCAGTTTGTCGCCAAGAGTGTGGGCTCTCCTAGGATTTTACCCTGTTTTGTTTTGAGTGCTCAAGGTCCTCGCCCCTTCTCAACCCAATTCAATGCACACAAAAAAGTGCATGTTTCAAAATAAAATGCTCTGTTTTCGAACTTACTCATAATCCTGCTCAGTAGAGTCACATTGAATGGTATTTTTCGGAAGTATTATTTTTTTTAATTGAATGTGAATGTTAATCTGAGTCGCAAGTTCAAATCCTGATACCACTGAGGATATGTTGCAAACAATGATGACTAATTCTACGCTACGAAGTCTTCATAGTGAGTAGAATAACAGTTGGGCGAGTGAGAAATGACTTCATGTGACTTCATGTGATCTTAGAGAACTCCTTAGTCCTCATTAACAGCAAGACGTCAGTGACCATAGCTGTGAATCCGTGTCTAGTGATGTCTCTGTCGAGTCGGTTCGAGCCCTGGTGCCACTAAAGACCCGCCGTGTAAAGGGGTTGGTGCACGTTAATTATGTCGCTCAAAGTTCATACGTGGTGAAATATGAAGGCTTGGAGAGTCGTATCCTCTCAGTCACTTGATCATGGTTCAAAATTACAGAGAATAGAGGAAATAGAATAGAGAAAAATAGAGGGGTCTGTGGCGCAAGGGATAACGCGCCTGACTAAGGATCAGGAGATTCCAGGTTCGAATCCTGGCAGGCTCAATAGGCTTTCTTTTTGGGTAGCCTAGTGGTTAGAGCATCGGACTCAAGATCGGAAAGCTTGGGTTCGATGCCCGATGCCACCAAATACCCTCCGAGTACACACGGAGTATGTGCTCGTTAAATCAGTGGGTCCGAAAGTCTTGTGGGCGGTCGCAGCTGAAACCACGAGTGCAGGGGGTTGGAGAATATTTCCCTCCCCTCCAGCTCCATGCCTATATTGTGGAGGTGGAGATAGATAGTATCGCCATCTATCGTGTAAGAACACAGCCAAATCGCACTGTCACCCGCATGGTGCTCAAAGCTTGGCTAACGACAGGCGTAAAAATCTAGCCCTTAGCCGCGATGAATTTCGTGGACCTTGATCTGATGTTACTGTCGATCAGATGGCATAAGCAACAACAACAACAAATTACAAGAATGGCTTCGGTAGCTCAGTGGACATGGTCACAAACTTGTGGCAGACGTGTCATGAGTTCCAGCCCAAGTGCCATTGATGACCCGCCTTGTAGAGCGGCTGTTGTACGTTATGGTTTAGTTTCATCTTTGGGGCATGTGGGCTGTAACGCAGTCATTACCAATTCCATTCCCATTCCATGAGTGAGTGAGTGAATATTAACGTCCCACTGTTCAGCTACACGAGGGCTTTTGGGGACAGTCGGCGTAATTTTGAACCATGGTCAAGTGACGCGGACGACACCTGAGCTGGCACCCCCATCTCTTAACTACCACACCACACCAACGGGAGGACGTTTGAGCTCTCGACAGATTTAACGTGCATCGCGCCCCTACACGGCGGGTCTACAGTGGTACTGGGATCGAACTCATTACATGCTAGCCACGATCCGATGCCTAGACCACTTGGTTACCGCGGCCACCCCATTCCATGAGAGTCTTTGCCGCAGAGATGAAAACTAAGATTTTTCAATCTGCGACATACTTCATGGCGATTGGTGGAAACGATGTGATCCAAGAGGCGTGGCTAGCTGTTGCACGTTAAAACTAACGAGGCTCAATGCTCTCCCATTGGCGTGGTGGGAGTGAAATGAAGGGGTAGCAGCTCATTTTTTTGTCCTCATCAATTGGCCATGGTTCAAAATTATGAGGTCCATCGCCAATAGCCAACGTGTTGCTTTATAGTGCGACGTTAATAAACACTCACTCGCTCAAGATTACAAGGTCCATTGCCAACAGCCCTCTTGTAACTTCTCAGTGAGACGCTAATGAACAGTAATTAACATCAAGGCAATCACCATGAAGGGGTGAAGAAGTAGCAATCAGAAACTGTAACTTCTTCGAGAAAATGCTTCTGATTGGCTGCATCTCCATCGTTTACTGCTTTAATGTGAATAAGCCTCAATAGTCTCTATATAGCTGTATCTTACTTTTGTACTTCTAATTTTTCGTCAAGTTATTGTGCGACGGATCTATACTAATAATCCTCTTGGGTATTCTTTGGGGCTAGCAAAATTCACCAATCTTCTCCTAACAAGAAAACGTGATATGCAAATTAAGTTTATTATATATAGTTCTAGTTCGCGAGTTAAAGGAGTTAGTGAGTTAGAAGTGAAGAGAATAGATAACAGAAAGATAGAAGGTTAGAAGTTTAGTTAACTAGAGGTGACAAGAAAGATACAAGGTGAAGATTACCATAAATGGTTAGAAAGGCCTTGTAAAAGATTATAGTCAGGAAGTGTTATAGATAAATTGAATTGATTAGAAGACTGCCTAAGTTCAGGTACTGTCCCCTTCATATTTCGTCTATATTTGAAGTATTAAACTGGTCAAGCGGGCATTAGTTGCATAGCTACCGTGTAAAGTAACTTCAAGGTAGAAATATTGTTAAAAAGAGTTTATTTAATGTATTCTCCCCAAACACGACTCTCGTCCCCTCCCTCTGTTGTCTGACTGGATCATCCTATTTATAGTGCTGCATTGAATTGTGTTTGAGTCGATTAAAGTGATAAATAAAATAATTAGAAATTATCATAACGAATCATCCTTCACTTCCTTCCACACTTTTAGCTGGGTCACATGTTAAAATGAAAGTATGTTTGTTACAATTGTACTATATTACAATACAATATCTTGCAAGACAAAACTTCAAATACCGTCAATTTATCATTGTCTTTTAAAATGCATCCTTTTAAACTTAAAAGCTTAACTATTAGAGTATGAAGTCCTATTCTAAAAATATATCGATCACTAAGTCCCGAACTTCATTTTACTCTTCAACATATGCCACATTCTTTCAATAAATATCGAACTGGTCTTTTTTCCTCCCTTTTCTACAATGTCATTTGTGAATAAATCTAGACAGAGAAATAAGTGGCCCTATATCTGAGAAGCGCAGTGACACATCTGTTTTATCTGGTTGGATAATAACAGTAGGGGACAAAACAAATATTTCTCCAGGTTCCTCCATTTTTCTACGCATCTTATTTCCATTTACGATTTGGGTGCGCTCTGTATTTCTTCTGATATGCCCTATTGTTCTGATCAGTGGAGGAAAGCCTTTTCTCTCTCTTCTTTGTTGTGTATCTCATTACTTTGAAACTTTTCTATCGTGTTATTCCATTGGGTACAATCAAGGAATTGACGGAGATAAGCAAATTGGTTTTATGACAGAATGGATTTATAACCCCCGTTTTGGCGGAGTTGAGAGATTTTATCTGTAATGAAGCGTGTTTGGATTTCATTAAGTGGATAGAAGTGAATTGAGGATAATGTAGTTCTAAGCAAATTTTGGCGACTTATGAAATTTTTAATAAAATACAGTCAACTCTAGATATTTCGAAGTTTGAGGGACGAATGAAAAACTTCAAATTATTAAGAGGATAAGAAAAACACTCTCAAAATACACAAAGTGAAATCTTTCTCTAACGCATTTAAATTTTTAACTACATAATAAAACAGCGATTGTACATAAGTATTTTTAAAAGGACAGATTATATAGTATATATATTATATAGAAGTTAAAAATCCTCTTTTAAAAGAATACATTCAACACATTTATACACAATCCTACACATCCTTTCTTCACAATAGCGGACCATCCTTTCTGAACACATGTGTAGCAAGGCCACGTGTTAAACTAAAGATATAGATGGCTGACAACAGGTGCGGTTTGTCTATTGTCCACTAAAAGAAATGAGAACAATAAAAGTGTCTTTTCGCCTCAGGATTCGGGAAACACTAAGAAGGTCAGAAGACAAGAAGATAGATGGTCATCAAAGAGGCTACGTTACAGGGAAGACACGCAGAGAAAACTCAACGCAAAACTTGTAAGCTCCAACCTGTTTGATACAGGACTGTACATGATATTGAGTATTCGAATAGTCAAGAGTTTTATAAGATAACTTCGAATTATAGCGTTATAAAATCTGTGGCCAGCCACAGATTTTACTTCGAAATATTGAGAGTACCAAAACGTATTGTTTTAGTTCGAAATATCAAGAGTTTTTCTAGGGACTGAGCATACACTTCGAATTAGTGAGAGGTTCGTATTGTCGAAGGTTTGAATTATCGAGAGTCGACTGTATTCGCAAATCTTTTTTATATTAAAAATATTTTAAGTACTTTTCTTTCAATGAAAATATGATTTTATTAAATATAATTTTATACCTGGCTTAAGATTAAGATTAAATTGTACTAACGTATTGTACCATCAAATCACAAGACGTCGCCAAATGCCGCGACATGTAGCCAATAGTGGGAACCCTTCCTACACATATTCAAAGATAATATTAATAACGAGGACAGAAATTGCTGAAATTTTTTAATTGGTGACATCACTTGATGAGGTAAAACTGGTCAACATAAGTACTTGTTGCGGATAACAAAATAAGCCAGTAATGGCCTCCGGACCAAGGTGATCACTTTGATCAGTGGTATGTTATACGTGCTTACGATTCAAAAGATACGGAGTTCTATCCTCCTCATTGGTGACCCGGACGTGACTAGCAACCAAAGCCGTCAGACCCACTTGACGAAACGGCAACAACTCACACGATTGCCATAACTGTATTGTCCGTTCGCCTAACCCCTGACTCACTGGTGGGGAAGTAATGTAGCGGATACCTGCATAACCCAGTAACAGCCTCCGGATAGAAGTGATCCCTTTGGTCTTGTTGTATGTTACGTGCTTACGAATCAGAAGGTACTTTGTTCTATCCTCCTGATTCCTAATTAATTATTTGCTTGTAATTGCATGAAGTTGCAGATACTCTAATATGGTTTTAAGTTCAAAGTAAAATACACATAATTTGTTACGAAGGTAGTAATCCTGTTAGTCCTGTACTCAAATAACACAGCGGTCAAGATAGCCGAATGGTTATGGTCACCGTTGCTTCTGCCGAGTGCTGGTACTACTAAAGACGAATTATTACTAGGGCAATGGCAAGTTAAATTTGTTGAGGATCAAAATTCTCGATTAAGTTAAGTTAAGTAAATTCGTTGACGTGGTGTAAAATTTTAAAGAGGGAGATACCACACAATTTACGTATCTCACTCTTTGTTCTTCACTCGTTAGTTAAACGTGATTCAAAATTACGAGGTTCAGCACTAGTAGCCGTTGTGGTGTTTTGAAGTGTGAAGTTAATAAACAATCAATCAAGATAACGTATTATGATGATTAATTCAAAAGATTTTTTTTTAAATAAAGCTATTATTTTAGAGAATACGAATTATGAAGCATGAAAAGAGAGTACTGAATACATACACACACACATTGAATGAAATATATTAAAAATTAATGTAAATCGTTTGTGGAACCTCGATAGTTATATACAATTCAAAGACAACTTTGAGAATTGCATGTGATACTTAAGAGCATTATATGTGCCCCAAACTTGTGGTGAAGCAGCGCGTTTCGCTAACAATTAAACCTGCAAATTCGACAAGTATGTTGAGTAGAGATCAGCTAAGAACGAGTTCACAGAAATCGTCTTCTAATAGATGTTGCGAGTGTTAAGGGATGAAATGAACAAAAAATCCCGTTTTTGAACTATTATACTTACAGACTTGAAATTTGATTAGCATGTTTCTTTTGTTGAGTACAGATGCATTAAGAACGGGTTTTACCGAAATCCACTCCCAAGTACAGAAATTTGAGGAGATCCTAGATAAAAAAACTTCCTTTTTTTGAGCAATTAGACCCACAAACTTGAAGTTTGACAAACATGTTTCTTTTGTTGAGTGAAGATCCTTTGAAAATGGAATTTGCGAGAATTTACAGGGGCATAAATGATAAATATTCTTCCCTTTTAGAAAATCAATTTCTGATGTTTTTAAATCAAAAGATGAGGGCAATAAGAATGTTATTCAATACAATCAAAAACTTAATATACCATTGCTTAGTTATTGATAACTTAAAAACTTAAAAACAATATAATGTGGGATACAACATCATAAAATACCCAGCGAAGAAGAAAGACAGAGCTTTATTAACATCGCTCACGAGGACTATTGGTAATGGACCTCGAAATTTTGAGCCTCGGTCAAGTGACGAGGATGGCATCTGAGCTGGCACCCCCTCTTCAAACTACCCCTTCACACCAATGAGGGGACTTTGAGCTCAATAGATTTAACGTGCATCAGTGCCCTCTACAAGAAAAGTTTTTAGTGGGAAAAAGCGAAGAGCGTGGGTAATGCTAATACTTCAATATTTTTCCCTTTAAATTCATACATATTTTCCCTATTTACAAATATTTAATTTTTAAGGAAATAAAACATTTAGAGAGAGAATTCATTTTAAGGTATCCGACTACTGCGATAACTTTTTTTAAAAAAATAGAGATATAAGGATTTTTTTTTTTTTGATGTTTTTAGATTTCTTTAATACATTTAAAAAATATGCTAAAATAAAGAAGAGAAAAAGAAATTATTATTACTAAAATAGGTAACAATTTACAAAAAAATAGCATAAGCAGGGCCCATTCTGTACCAAAAGTTTATGAACAAATTTTTAATTTTTCAATTCTGGTGTATTGCTATGTTATTCATGTTTGAAATGACCTGCAGGATAAGTGATAGTTTAATTTTTCTTTACAAAAACTAGAGCACTTTTTTCTATCTTAGATATTATGTGAAATTGCTTAAAATAGCAGTGATTACTGGGCCGTGGGTAGCCTAGTGGTTAGAGCATCGGACTCCAGACCTGAGGGCGGGGTTCGATGCCACTAAATACCACCGAGTATAGACGGAGTACGTGCTCGTTAAATCAGTGGGTCCGAAAGTCTTGTGGGCTGTCGCAGCAGAAACCACTAGTGCAGGGGGCTGGAGAATATTTCCTTCACTTCACCTCCATGCCAAAATTGTGTAGGTGGAGTTAAGTGGTGTCGCCATCTATCGTTAAGAAGTCCAACCTGTGTGTCTCACAGGCAATGGCACACAACAACAACAACACAGCAGTGATTACTTTATCATAAGGGACTGTAAATTTTGCAATAAAACAGTGATTGTTAAATCTGAAAGTTAAAACACTTCTACTATTATAGAGAACATACACAAAAAATTTCAATTAATTGTTTTCAAAACTTTTTGAGCAATCGCTGTCCCCGTTTGAGCATTTTCAAAAAAGCACATTTCGAGTAAAACGCGTTTTAAAGTATGACATATATGTTGCTTAAAGTAATGGCATCTGCTTTTACTAAAACACTTGTAGTTTTTGTTCCTGGGAACGGAAAATAACAAATTTGGTATTTTTATGAAGTTAACAAGATGGCCTATACAATAAAACCATAAAAAATGTCAATTTTTGGCGAAATTCACAATTTTAGGTTAGTCGGATACCTTAAAGTTGTCTAATTATTTATTAAAATATAATCTATTCCCTAACGTTTAATCACTTTGGGTAAATACACTTCCTGACATTCTTCAACGTCCCTTATAAACATTCTACATACCCGAGCCATTTAACTCAGCATAATATAATCAAAGCTGCAACAAATGCCCCTTGAAATTAGAGATATTCATTCCAAATAGTTCCTTTTACTTAATTAAATAACATTGACGCGATTGCAGAGCATTATTCAACGATCTGCCGTTAATTGAGATTCCTTGGATCACCTTAATTACAGGAGACATTTATCAGGTGGAACGAGAGACTTATTTGCAGTATTTAGGAATGGTAATTCAATTTGTCAAGTAGTACAACTGAAGTGAAGTCAAGAAGTGATTCTTAATCGTGAATGACACTTGAATATAACTTACACTGTAAGATATTTTATCTATGTTATAGTGTGTTAATCACGTACATATATCTTTAGACTCTATCTAAGTTTCCATTTTTATATACATATATAATCTATGCCTAATACGGTAAATTTCTCCATTTTATAATGTATATGCAATAGAACGTCGTTTATCCGAGCGTTTATTATCCGAAGCGTCAAATATACGGACCAGTTTTTTTTTTTTTTTGTTAATTACATGTACTGTATATGAACACGTTTTCAAACAGTGCAATGCTCAACATTTGTTTCGCGTGAGGGGAAAACCCAAGGTGAGTGATATTTGGAGAATTTCAGTTGGTGTGGTTTGGTGAAAAATTCGAGGAATAAGCTGTGGCCAGATTTATAGAAGGCGAAAAAACTTCAATGACAACCACAGGAAGGAGACAACCGACTTTGTCCAATCGATCCCAGGATTTCAAGAATGCGATGAAGAAGATATAGAAACCTGGATAGCATACGATGCAGAACACTGTGGATTTCAAATGCTAAATGATAACGAGATTGTGACTTCCGTGCAAGAAGAATCCGACCCTGTCGGCGATGAAACGGATGAAGACGAGGATAACAACAATGAAAGTAGTAAATTCTGACGCATTTCTAAGTTAGAGATAGTTATGGAGTGGTACGAACAACAATCAAAGTGCTGTCCTACTCAACTACTGCTGCTCAAGAGAATCAGAGACATTGCAGTAAAAAAAACGACAGTGTACAATGGTACAGCGAAGAATAAGTGATTATTTTCCGCAATAAAAGTAAAATTGCGACATTTTGCACCTATTTTGCTTTTTCTTCAAGCAGGCTTTCCGCGTGTGATGATTTTCAATGTTCTTATAGTGTCCGGTTTCATATACTACATAGATCCCATATGGTTTTCGGTTATCCAAACAATCACGCATCCGAACGGTGTCCGGTCCCAATTGATTCCGATAAGCGACGTTCTACTGTAATCAGTTAGCCTTACTTAGTACATACTGAGTAGATACTGAAAGTTTTTGACGTCACACTATAAAGCAAAGCAAAGGTTAATGGCAACAGGCCTCATAAATTTGAGCCTTAGTGAAGTGAAAAGGACGATACCTGATCTGGCACCTCCCTTCCCAAACTACCATACCACGTCCCCGGAAGGACCTTGAGCTAAACCGATTTAACGTGCATCAACCCCCTTTTACCATAGGTCGCGGGTTCTAATCCTCGACATTGGTGACTTTGGTTGAAAAGAAAAGCACAAACATTCTGATGTGTCATGGCGCCATCTACTAGCAAAAAGAGCAATCAAAAGTTGTCAGATCCACTTGACGCAGCAAAGTCGCCAAACTCATTGACACAACAACAACAACTCACATGCTCGCCACAACAACTCACATGCTCGCCATAACAACAAATATCTCGTTCGATCACCTATTCACTGACTCACTGGTGGAGTACTGTGACGGTATCAAAATAAACCAGTAATAGCCTCCGGGACAGTGGTGATCATTTTTGTCTAGTGGTATGCTACGTGCTTACGAATCCATTGGTCACTGGTTCTAATCCTCGACAATGATATTATTTTCCTTAATTCATTCAAGTAAGTGAGGATATACAGGATGATTGTAATTACAGTTCCGCTTTCAAAATACCGTAAGAGAAAGAACCACTGGCCATAATGACTTCAAATTTGTACTGAGTATACTTGAAAAAGAGAGAAACGATAAGGCACAAGAAAAAATTCCAAAGTGTATCTATAGCTAGCGAGGTAAGTGGCATAGCAAAAGTGGATTCAGCGCTACAAGTGGTATTTTGAACCGAATTACGACGGCTTTGGGATGAGCTGCACATTAAACCAACTGTACCATTCAACTTGCATGGTTGTTTTAATTTTTTGATGGAAAAAATGACTTCCAAGTTGACTGGAATTGTTCATGGGCCAAAAATTGCCTAAAAAGCAACAATGAAAACGCCAAGGAAATTTTTTTCTTATGCCATACGTTTCCCCACTTTTCCAAGTACATTCAGTTCAAATTTGAAATCATTCTGAGAAGTTATTCCTTTCTTACAGCATTTTGAATGTGGAACTTTAATTATAATCATCCTGTATGCATATTCTATGCATTAATATTGTAAATATTTCCCTTTTTACAAGGCAGATAAATAGATATAATGAAGATAAACTCTCTTTCATGAAATAGAATTAGACTATTTCATGAAATAGATTAGACTATTTACTATTACTATTACTTACTATTGATTATTACTACTAGATTTAGACTATATAATGCTTTTTACTATTTAGATTATTTACTATTTACTTAAGGGTAATATTAGTTTCCTGAATTCATTCAAGATGGTTGTGATATACTATATTTGTTGACAAGATGCACAAAATACTTACGTATTCTACTTGCAACAATTTTGTTAATTTAAAAAGCGTCGCCAAATGCCGCGATATTCAGCCAATAGAGAAAATCCATTCCCCTGCACACAACAATCATGTTCGCGCATGCTCGAAAATAATCATTTTTATAAACTTCATTGCGCATGCTTGACAATAATATATGACATTATTCATAATTTGTAATATTATTCTCTTGTTTTGTTGTGAAAAATGATTAAAATTTGGGATCTACTTTCTACAAAATAGAACGCAGTGGAGTATTTCCACAAAAAAAAGGTCTATTTTGAAAGTACTCGAAAGAAACAAGTTTGGTGAAACAAGAAACATTGCGAAACAGCACGGCAACATTTACATTAATACTGTTACAAATTTACGTTGACTTAAAGCTGCCGATGGCCCCAGTTATTTGAATAATAACAAATTCATTAATGGATAAAACAGATAACTACACGAACACAAATCGAAGTATATATTCAAAGGAATATTGTTACGTTGATCGGGGTTCGAGGATTTTATGCAAATCAGTCGCAAACAACAAGGCAGTTCTTTAAGAGCGATGGTAATTTATTGTCGAAAATCAATCCTTGAAACGCAGGTTTCAACAGCAAAATTCGCAGAATAAACATCAGAAGGATTCTACACCTTCAACAGCACTCAGACACAATTATCAGTGTCTAACATACATGTATGTAAGAGATTATTCACAAGCTCCGCTCGTGCTATTGAACAGCCGAGCTAATCAGTTATCACGGTCAGGGCAAGTTTACTAATCGCTAGTCAAATCCAGACTGACTCAGCTCGGCGAGCGTCTCTCTATTTATATCCGTCGCGGATCTTTCGAGAAAGATCCACTTGCATAATAGATCGTGAAATTCGTGGATTTTTCCACTAATTTAAAGAAGAATCTAAAGGGTCCCGAACTCACCAAAATGGTCGCCAAACTGGTCGTTAACAATGATGCCAACTTAGCTCTACCGCCAAGATTTCGCCAATTTCTCATTGAATCTCTATTATAACGAAAGGGACGGTGTTGCTTGTGAATATATATTACAATATTAACATAAATTAAATATAACATAAACTATTATAAATGCATTACACATCCAAATACAAATTATTTACACTATTTCACACAAAATTCGTAGCAATATTATAGCAGATTATTAACAGTAAAGCAGAACGCACTCATTACAAGCCAGCCTTATAACATTCCAAAAGCGGCTCTCTACAACATTTCTACTAGCAGGAACTCAGGCAGATAAAGTCTCATCCTCTCTTTTTGCAGTCAAAGCACAAGTTGATTCTGATTTCGACTGAGCTCTATTCTGAACTTACTTAACCTTTGTTTCAAATGTCCCAAATAAAGCCTTGTGGCAATTTCTAGAAGGATCAATACCATAGCCTGCTCGATGATTCCTTGGCAATATTTTTTCCCAACTTTGTCACCAAAGCGTGGTAAAATCTCCAGTTTGGTAACCTTATCCAGATCTTCTGTGGTTGCAACAATTTTGTTTTTCAAGTCCATGCTAAGAAGTAAAACTTGCTTGTAAAACTGAATTTTTCCCCACATGGGGAATATTGTAGCAGGAAAAATAACGTACGCGGCGTGTCTCTGTATTGATACACTCTTAGTAAATATTATTTTTAATTGAAGAAGCCCATGCATCCATATTAAAGTAATTGTTTATTAAAGCCCAACACACACACACAAAGAAAGATACTATGTTACTTTTATAACAAGCATTCCATACAAACGAGGGTTAGATTATTTATCCTTCGCGATCAAAGAAATCGACGAGTGATTAAAAATAACACATACATTGCTGCTTTTATTTCTGTATTTATTCTTGGTTGAGGTTTTCTGGATGTTTTTCGAAGCAGCAGATATTGGTTACATTTCCTTTTCGTTATCTAGTGACCGAAGACTTATTTGGGATTTATTTCATCCAACCTTTTTTACCTGTAAGAGTTTATCTTTTTCCGGGGAGAGGATTCTGCCGAATAAGGCTATAACTGTACAATGCGATTCCAGCTATCTGTACAAAAAGATTTCTTTACTGTCGACATAATCTTCTGTATTTTGTCTTGCTTTTTATCGTGCATAGACAACTGAATCGTTTTCTGAATAGGATATTTTATTTTATACTTATAATCTAGAAGGAACCGATTGCAAAAGCATAACTTCCAAAAACTAATGAGTTTCCCGTGTGTCGCAATATCAGCTTTGGAATTTCATTTCTGTTTCACATTCCTGATTGCATAAAATGGAATGTCAACAGATTTTTTTAATTGAGTTACCAAGTGTTAACATTTGATTGGTCAAAGATTGTTTGTCTGAACAATACGATACCTAAATGTCTAGTAAAATGGTACACAGCTAGTAAAAATATTTAAAAAACCAAATTTGGAATAATTCCTAAATTAAAGACTCACAACATGCACAATTGATTGAATTGATTGAGTTACCAAGTGTTAACATTTGATTGGTCAAAGATTGTTTTTTTTTGTCTGAACAATACGAAATCTAAATATCTAGTAAAATGGTACACAGCTATTAAAAATATTTAAGAAATCAAATTTGGAATAATTCTTAAATTAGAGATTCACGACACGCGCAATTGATTGAGCTGATTGAGTTACCAAGTGTTAACATTTGATAGGTCAAAGATTGCCTGAACAATACGAGATCTAAATGTCTAGTAAAATGATACACAGCTATATTAAAAATATTTAAGAAACCAAATTTGAAATAATTCTTAAATTAGAGACTCACGACACGCACACACATACATATACAGGGTGTTGCTGAATTCGACAGACAAATTCAGAGGGGTGATAGTAGGCAGCATAGTGACGACAAATCACCACAGAACATGGAGTCGCAAACTACGTTTAATCAAAATCGTGATAATTGTAGCCGTTGGGAGGATGATGAAGGCAGACGAGGGGAGCGGCCAAACGAATGCGAGGATATTACATATACTGCCCGAACGCCACAATGGCTCAAAATACCTTATTTTCTCACAGCACGTTCTCCTGGATTTGTTGTAGGGAATACTGACCACTGCACACCACAAAGTACAGAGCATCAAGAACGATGAAGCACCCACACATTTTTCGGTTGTGGTGTGTAACCACATCCATGCTACATATCCCAGGACGGGGATTGGACACGGCGGACCTATTGCTTGCCCTCCACGCTGTCAGACCTCAATCCCTTGAATATCTTCAGGACGTCTTAAGGCATGGGCCAACTGGGCCCAGAGCCTCGTTTCTTGCTCGACTTTGTCTTAATAAGATCATGATCCAGATAATTTTAATGGTCAAATATTATTCCCGTATATATTCTTCGAAAAACAGTGAATTTCAAACTGCATGCCAATTGGCAAAGTGGTAAGACTGCATTATTATGTGATGACCATTGCCCATGTCTAGGCCTTGGCTTCATACCATAAATAATCATTCAACTCATTTGTGACGGATCTATACGCGGTTCCACTAATTCCATCTTATCTCTTTAAGCAAAATATTTAATTCAACCAACTTTCATCGAGTAAGCAAACGTGATTTATGTAAATGAGGTATATTATATAAATTCGGTTTTCGCGAGTTGGCGGTAAGGAAGAAAGCGAGTTGTTGACACGTTGTTGCTGACACGCTGAAATTGATACGTTGGATGTGTGCAAATATGAGTTATCATAAGTTTGAGAATTAGTTGTTAGTTAAAGATTGAAACGCAGGGTAATTAGTTAAAGATTACAGAGCGTGGAGCCAACGTCATTTGATCAAGCCGAAGAGAGTGCCTGGAAGTTTCCAGTGTAGGATCCGATGCATTAAAGGCTTAGGTACTGTGCATTTGACTAAGTAGAAGCTAGTTTTTCGTATGTGACGTAGGTATAATTGAGTGTATTTAAGCTGTCTTAGATTCAGTTGAGGGTCTGTAGTAGTATCCCCGTGTTACAGAATCTCACCCCCGCAATCTACTGTAATTCATATACCTTAATTAGAATTGTATTGTGTCTGCTTGATAATTGTTAATAAGAATTAATAAATTAATTGTATTGGAAATCATGTCTGTGGATTATTCTGTTCCTCCCACACATCTAGCCGGGTTTACAGGTAGACAAGAGGGTTCCGAGGTAAGAGGGAACCGAACGTTACCACACATTTAGTCGAAATGCGGCCATTGATCGAGCCGGTTTGTGCATAGATTTTTGAAATTGTGAATAGTGCACATTTAATTGTTTCGAATTACCGTTTGAACGAGTATTTGACGATGCACGCTATATACCGTCTACTTTTAAATATCTCAGGTAGGAAAAACTTTTTCATAGAGGCCCAGGACCTCAAAAATTCTGTGAGGCATTGCTCGTATTGTATATATGCTTTACGTATAATAAATGTATTTTTTACCTCTTATATTGCCCCTTTTCATTCCCCCTGACATCACACGCTTTATAATTTTTTTTTTCGAATCACTCCGACTAAAAGTGGTTTGCGCCCCCAAATTCTATCGTAATTTGTCGTGCCTACTATCACCACCTCTGAATTTGTCGGTCGAATTCGTCAACACACTGTATAAGACTTTAGATCAAGTATATACTCGAAATCTATTTTTAAAATACTACAAACAGGCACAGGTAGATGGCGCTGTAACATAAACAATAATACCGATGTTACAAAACTTCTTAATTACTTTTTTATTATTATTATTTCTGTCGCCCTGACACTGCTGTTAAATTTAAAAAATAGATATCTTAAAATTTTGGACTATTTGAGTGAATAATTTTATGTCATTGTTTTTCATATATTTCTGAAATAAACTACATGAAATTATTTAGTAAAATCAAAGAAAAATAAGGTAAATACCGACAATTAAAAATAATTCCGAAGAAACGGCACAAAATCGATATAAAAATATTGTGAATGTTTTATAATATTTTCATAAGTTCTCCGTAAGAAATGTAGTATTCAATTTTTCTATCTCGTGACTTCTATGACGTAAAAGCTGTTGTTAAATCTACCTAAGGCCATATGGATCCTGAATAATAGATCAAAAAAGTGTTCCGAGATATTTGTAGAATAAAATATTATCTCTGAAGTTTAAGACTAAATATATGCACGATAAAAAAAATTCAAAATAATTCTACAAATCAATTTTTTTAGGCATTTTGCTTCTATTACGTCGTAGGTACTTTTCGATTAAGTATTTAAAGCTACTGAAATAAAATACTTATTTTGAGAAATAAAAATTTCTGTTAAATATAGTCATTGTTACACAGATATTTAAAACTATAGAAGAAGAGGAACAAAGAAAAAGCGTTAGCAGTAAATGTTTATTAGCTATCTTGGGTAATTAAGAAATGAAAACTCTTAATAAATGCTTTCGTAAACATGTCCTTTTATTTTACCATGTTTTTATTAACTCGCTTGATTGTCTGTCCGGATGGAATTTTGTAATTGATTTTAAACTAACTTCCCGAAGAGCTAAAAACTTGAAATTTGGACCATAGCTCAGAAGTGAATGACAATGCATGAAAATGTAAAAAAAGAAGTTCTGGTCTTGAACCCTTGTCCCGAAGGGGCTTATATGTCTTTCCGGGGGGAATTTTTTGCAATTGATTTTAAGGGGGTCCGGCACATGAATTTTTGAAAAATGATAGATTTTGACTTTTTTATATTTTTAAAAAGATCAAACATTTCTGCTTAAAATAATATATGTTATATGGAAATACAATAATTAGAAGTATTTTTATTTATTTTTTAAAAGAAAGCCACTTTCTTTGACGCGTGACAGGTGCACCTCGAGGAGCACCTGTCTTTCATCATGCTTAATTTTTCGATAACAGCGCGATTTGTTTTGTCCACAATTAGTATAACATTTTTTTACACATAAATAAAACAATTTTTCTTTGAAGAAAGGAAAAGACAACTCAGCACAGTTATTTGTTTTCGTTTGGTTTGTTGTAAAATGGGATTTTTTTGCTTGAACTTGCTAATTGTGAATTCTAATTTATTTATCCAGATTTTTTTCTGTTTAATCCACGTTTTGCATTAAATCATTTATCAGTATTTTATTAACGACAAAATTATGGGGAGATCTAAAAAAATATTTTAAAAAACTCAAAAATGTGGGCGTTTAAAAAATGATTGCTCAAAATGTTCCAGCTATCTCATCAGCACAGAAACTGTTATTCAAAGTGCTTCAACACGAAAACTTATTTCAAACAACAGTTTACATGAAGATATGGAAGGAAGTAATGAAAAAAATGTTTTAATAGAATTAAATTTATTGAATAAAGCTTTATTGAACTTTGCTGTTTGTAAAAACTGTGGCCATTCCATCTCATTGGAGGCTCCTAAAAGAGTTGGAATTATATAATTGTGTATTATATGGAACTTTGTTGCAGTTTTTGCACAAAAAAATATGGTTTTCATATGTCAACTAAATTGAAAAATAAAAATAAACTTTTTCACTCAAATATCAGATTGGTATTTGCTATTGGAAGAGGTCGTTCAACTGCAGAAACATTCTGTGGACTTATGAACTTGCCATCTCCACCTGAAAAATTCCGTACTTATACAGAATTGTTGTTCGACGAATAGAAGGTAGACGAGACATTGCTGTTGCCTTAGATGGTTCATGGCAGAAAAGTGGATACCAGTCCCTCAATGGTATTGTTACAGCTACGAGTGTTGATACTGGAAAAGTTATTGACTTTGAAGTGTTTTCGAAACATTGTCGGTGCAAAACTGCATTTAGTTATGTTCATGAACCATATAATGTATTGCTAACTATAGTGGAACAAGTGGAGACATATGGAAGTGAAAGGCGTAACGGCGATATTTGAAAGATCTGAAGCTCATTATGGCATCCGTTACACAAAATATATGGGCGATGGAGATTCACAAGAGGTTTTTCATCAATACTTGCCCTGAATCCTTATGACACTCAAATAGAAAAATTAGAGTGCGTTGGACATATTCAAAAGCGTATGGATACCCCGTCTTCTGAATCTCAAAAGAAAAAACAGAGGAAAAAAATTAAGTGATGGAAGAAGCCTAAGTGGACGACATTTAATTTCCAAAATTCAGAGGTATTATGGTATGACCATTAGAAACAATATCAATGATTTACACAACATGAAAACTGCTGTTTGGGCTGTTTATTTCCATCTTTTGTCTACAAATGAGAGCCCTCAACATGGATTGTGTCCCTTGGGTACAAATTAATGGTGCAAGTGTCAGAAAGCAAAAGCTGAATTTAACAAAAAGCATTATGACCATAAAAAACATACCCATGTGCCATCTCCCCTCATGAATGAAATTAAGCCAATTTTTAGAGATTTAGCTGATCCTAGGTTATTTAAAAAAATGTCTACGTGGAAAGAATCAAAACCCCAATGAGTTCGTTAATAATACCATATGGTCAGTCATTCCAAAATCTACGTTTGTGGAGTTAAAAACTCTAAAATTAGGGGTAAAAATTGGAATTGCACAATTCAATATGGGCCATGTAGCCAAATTAATCATTTTAAAACATTGTGGTACTGAACCAGGTTTTAATTGTGTGTCATGCTTTAAAAAATTAGATGCACGTAGGATTCGTGTAGCCCAACGAAAGTATCTTGAGATACAAAAAAAAGGCTAGATTGCTAAAAATAATGAAAAAAATAAAGTTAGAAGAGTCTTTTGTAGAAGCAGAGGGCAAAGAAAATGTTTCATATTTTTTTGGAAAGTATTAAAAAAGGTAAATCGTCAAAAATTAAAAATTTTTACTTTAAAGCTTGTTTTCTCAAAATGCAATATTTTTCCTTTTTTGTACCTTTTTCTCAGAAACTAATTAATATAGGGTCCTCAAATTTTCAGTAAGTATATTTTCAACATGTTTACACATTTACATGGAGGGGATAAGAAATACCTAGCAAACATTTTTAGATAACGCCTTTTTAAACTAAATTTTAGGGGGGGGGGGAATTGGACATTTTTAAAAAAATTCATAATTATATCAATTTTTAGTAAAAAGACAAAACCCTCTACTTAAGTTTTATTGATAGTACATATAACCTACTGTAAAAATTTCATCTATGAGGAGTAGTAGTTTCTGAGAAAAAGGTACATAAACTTGCGCAATTTTAACATAGGCTCATATAGAAAGTGCCGGAGCCCCTTAAACTAACTTCCCGACGAGCTAGAGACTTGAAATTTGGACTATAACTCAAAAGTGGATGATAATGTATAGAAATGTGAAAAAAGATCTCTAGTTTTGAACCCGGGTCCTTGAAGAGGTGGGCCCCGATTTCGACAGGGACCTCATAAATCTGGAACAAACACGAATTTACGCAAACAAACGCAACCTGTCGATAGCACGGGTCGATTTGCGTCTACGTATTCCATTTTGTGGCTCTGGGACCAAAGAGGGGCCCCCAGGTTACCACTTTTAGAATTAACTTGCTTTCTTGTACGTCTGTCCGGGTGGAATTTTGTAATTGATTTTAACCTAACTTCTCAATGTACTAGAAACTTGAAATTTGGAACATAGCTCAGAAGTGGAAGACAATGCATGATAATTGTTTTTAACATGGTACATAAAAAAATTTTACTAAGAAAATTACTTAAAATGTAAACGTAGATATTAAACACAGCATACACAATTATTGTACTTTTTCCGTGCATAGCCGAGAATTTTGGGAACTTTTTGGATTTTTTTATTTTTTCAAAGGGTTGCATTTTAGCAATTCAGCCTTTGCAGACATGGCAAGTCCCCAAATGTGAGAGTAATTTCAATGTGGCACCATCTAGTGGCGGGGCTCGCTACCAAATTTGGACGCTCGAATTAAATTTAATTCAAACTCTCGTTGGATGCTAAATATTGCCAGATTTAATTTTAAAGAGTATCCAAAAACAAATTGATATTCAAGGGATTTTTTACATGCCACACAATCTTATGATATGTGTACCTGCGATTTTCGCATCCAGAAAATCTATCGATTCCAGCCGGGGTTGAACCCGAAACCTTAGGCTTGCGAAGCAGGCACACTGCCTTTAAGTCCCGAGCCGATGGATATAAATATATAACATACTCTAAATTTTATTTCTAATTTTTATCTATCATCTAAATTTTGTTTCTGATATAGCATGTATGGTATGCAAACCCCATGTCATATTTTCAATCCCGGGATTGGTCCTGGGATTAGGATTGGACTATTTATTAAAAATACCTACATATTAGCATAGTTGAAATTGTATAATAAAACTGAAAATATTATTAAAAATCGGTTTAATATTACTTTTATTGAAAGAAATAAAAAAACTAATTCATCATAAAAAAAAAAAAATAAAAATAGTACATAATGAAATTTAAAAAAAAATTTCCTTTTTTGTGTTTTTGTAAATTAGCTTTTAAAAAATGCAGTTCATCCAGCGTTTCATCGTTGAAACGGCTTCTTATTTTTGTTGAAGAAAATGCTCTTTCGGACTCTTTACTAGTAGGTGTTATCGTCATTAAATAGGAGTATGTTCTTTTCAGGTAGTTACACCACGCCTCCCTCCATTTTCAAAAAAGAGACATTTCTTTTCGAATTTTTGATGACAGTGTCTCGAATCTAATAAACTGCATTTGTGCATATACCTCTTTGATAACTTTATTTTATTATTCTGATACACTTAATGGGTTTTGTATATAAATTATTGTATATAATTATTGTGTCTAGTTATTGAATCAGAATGGGAATCAATTTCAAGTGTTACCTCATTTGAAGTTAGAAATTGGACGGTTAGTAACGCATTGGTTTTTGAAATGTCTCAAGTCTTTCAAGCAGGTCCGCTATTAATTAGAATGAAGATCTATTAATTAATTGAAGATGGAACTGTGAGAAAATCTTTTTTGAGATGTTGCTTATATTGTTGTGTAAATATTGCAGTGAGTCACTTAGATCTGTGTGACGTTCTCCCATACGAGACATGAGAGCTGCATATGCATATATATATATATATATATATATATATATATATACATATTTTTATATATATATATATTATATATATATATATATATATATATATTTACCTATAGCACTTATAATTGCACAAGAAATTCTACGTACGTATTTCATAAACGAAATATAAATTTTTGAAAATTAAATTCTTAGGAAATCTCTGTGAGAAAATTTTTTTTAAATATAATTCAGATAAAAATTAAATCCCAGGATTAGTTATTTTAATCCCGGAATTTCCGGATTGGTAAAAACACAAGGATCCCAGGGCTGCAAACCCTAATAGCATGAAAAAACCATTACATGTATCTCGTTATTTTGATCCACAATTCTAAGTTTTCACCTGTTTCAGACTTCTATAACACACCTTGTAGAACCTTAAAATCCAATAGGATATAGTGAGCAACAATTTCTCCCACTCCTAACTTACAATAAATATAAGAGGAAACTCGATTTCACTAACCATAACACTAGAAACGAAAGCCCATTGTTAGATTTTTAAATTGTAGCAACTACAGTGGCAATTTTGCAAAATAAAAAAATAGAAATTTCCCACTTAGATTAGAAGCACTCATTGAAAACTCTTCGAGGGCTCTTGTAAAAGAATAACAACTTTCGATATTAATGTCTGCTTTATTCAGAAATGAATTTTTTTCCATTTATTAAATTGGATCTCTCCAATATGAAAATTAAGCCATTAAAACGTATTTCTTATTGATCTCTTGCAATTGTTTCAATGGATTACATCAGACGAATTCCTTTTACGAAGGAAGATATGCTAAGAATATTCATAACTAACCAACCAGAGGAAAAAATAAATCAAGCATAAAAAATCGGTCCGCGACGATAAAAAGGTTGGGGAACGCCGCCTAAGACTGGGATGAAAGGGAGTACCTATTCGAGCCAGTCGTTAAGGGCTTTTATTCCTGTCTGTAGAGTTTGCGACTAGCGGAAGAAGAGCCCGAGTCAAGAATATTTTACTAATTAGGTCAGTCGCCAAAAATCCTCCTGTTGCTTCAAAAAATGACTTAAATTAAAATCAATTAATCAATGTGGACCCCATTATTAAGGTGTAAAATATTAAGGCGTAAAATTTATTCACCAATAATTTGTCGCACATGCATCATTATACGATTATTCAGGTTCCCCTAAGTCACAATTATCATTCTTTGTACAATAATAATGTTTCAAAATTTAAAAATAACAGTTTTAACCCAATGCTTCTTAAACTTTCATATTTGCGACCCAATAATCAATCATAATTTTCATCGCTCCACCTTCATGCAATAACAATGTATTGAAATCAATAATACTATATTTTGACGCTAACGCTACAATCCACCTTTAACCTCTTAAGTGTCACTTGCGTATATAAACGTCTCGCTCAGCCAAA
This sequence comes from Trichonephila clavata, assembly GCA_019973975.1. NCBI lineage: Eukaryota > Metazoa > Arthropoda > Arachnida > Araneae > Nephilidae > Trichonephila > Trichonephila clavata. Next base: position 6,914 of record BMAO01031164.1, on the reverse strand, counting down.
ACGTTAATTGCCCCTGACGTATATATACGCCTTTTTAAAGTACGATCTTTTATTTGCGCTGCTATATATGAAATTATTCCGAAGGCTTTCGAATGCAGTAAAAGGATCCTTGACAGTGCGTTTGCAAAGGATGTACTTATTTCAGAGGATTTGTTTATTTATGTATTTTCTCCCCCCTCCTCCGATACATCACATACGCACGCCTACGTGGAAAACGGTGGCATTGGGGAGCGAATTGCGTAACTTTTAATCACACAGCAAGGGATTAATTATAAACAGTACAAATTATTAAGATAAGTGTTAATTTTTGTATATAATTTTATGCGTGACAAGCCTATGGAGTCACAGGTAGTTATTAAACTTGTTCTTAATTTAGTATTGTTAAATTAATTATAAAATACATCGCGCAGTACTGATACTTTCATAAGTGTATTAAATCAGTGTAAATGTGAATTTTATTTTTTTATAATGCCAGAATTTTTTGTTTGTTTACTTTCGCTAAATTAATAATTTTTTAAATAATCTTTTATTTTCGATTTTTCAATATGTTCACACCTCCTCGTAAAGTTATCACGCCACCTAGGGGGGGGTGCACCCCACAGTTTGAGAAATGCTGATTTTAGCCCCTTAATTACCAGATTGCGCTTTCTAGTACACCCGGAAATCTGGGATTTCTGGGATACTAACCTTGATTTACGATGCCCATTTCATTTTTTGTTTTGACTCTAAATAAGGCGCGTTCGTTCGTCTTTCGTTTCTTTTTCTAAAGTTTGTATAACTATTTTTGTTGTTTATTTTTACTTTTTCTTGCCAATATTTCATCGTTGTTGGATTTCAAAGAAAGCGATAGTGAATGAAAATATTCACCAGAAATCGATGAAGATGGCAGTGACTATAGTACAGATTTATCTATTTGTGATGAAGAAGATGAAGAAATAGAACAAAAATGACAATACACTTATATAACGCATGTGGAAAAGCTTCTTGTTCCATTTCGAGCAATTGCATAAAGATTTGTAATTTTAATTCTTATTCTCCTATTTTTTCCGATTTGTGTAACTCAGGCATTTTGTAACTTAACTTTTCCAATTTCATACAATTCCAATAAAAGAAAATCTTCCTTATAATGTTTCCTGTGTTGGTTACACTGGTTGTACATCTAAATTAGCTATGTATACACTTGAGGTTACAACAGTATTTTGCCCTATACAAAGTATGTATCCACGTGAGGTTACAACGGGATTTTGCCCTATACATCATCCGTATCTACCTGAGGTTAAAACGGGATTTTGCCCTATACATAGTATGTATCCACGTGAGATGACAACGGGATTTTGCCCTAAGCATAGTATCAATCCATGTGAGGTTACAACAGGATTTTGCCCTACACATAGAGTGCATCCAAGTAAGGTTACAACGGGATTTTGCCCCAAACAGTATATATCCACTAGTGGTTACATGGTACTCAAGGGGTTAAATATTATAATACTTGAAAACCACCCCCAGCTATTTTTTGTAGGCCTTTTCAAGCATTCTGGCAAAGATGCGTCCCTAGCGAACATTTTCTGAACCTTTTCTTTTTCTTTTGAAATCTTTCATCGCATCCTTTGAATTGTCTATCTACAAATCAAATCTCCTTTTAATTACAGCTTCACAGTGCCCTGAATAGGTCAATTTTAATTACTATCACCTCCTACATGCCAAATTCGCCTAAGCTTGTATCAATTACCATTGGATAAAGAGGCAGGAAAAACAGAACAAAAGTGACAACCCCCTTTGGGTCACTTTAGATAGCTGATCTCAATCGCAAAGTTCTTTTAAAGAATGAAGGGAAAATCTCCTGCAGATTTGTTAAGCCTCCAAGCGGCGACAAGAGAAAGTAGGACGCACCCGCGAGATCTAATACTTTTACTTGCAAGATTTATCTAGGAGATCTCCGTACAAAAAATTAGAAAACATAAGAAACGGGAGAATTTTTTTTTTCTTAGGCTAAACTTTTTTTTTTTTTTTGCTTGGTAGTAAGACATTCCTGATATTTACAGCACGTTTGCAGGTGCATGGGTTTAAAAAAAACAAATAAATTCTTGCTTATTTTAGTAACATAGTAACTGCAAATGGGTATAACTTGAAGGGCATACGGAAGTCAGTACACGTTTCTGTTTTTGTAAATACATGTTTAACAAATATCTATGTATATATATTTAAAGAAACTACGTTCAAAACCGTGATTTTCAAAAAAAGCATATGATTATTTTTTTCTTATTTAGTGACAACTAAATTAAAATATACATATGAAAGGGCCTTAAAGATATTATTAAGAATATTATTACAAGAAAATATTATTTAAATGCATTTTTTTTTTTTGCAATAAAATTAAGGGGAAATGACATATTTTCAAAACACTCTCTTTTTACAAAAAATGCTTCCATAATAATAATAACGTATAATAATAATGCATATATTTAACAAAGATCTTTCTACAGGGGTCAAACTAGGGTTTTTGAAAAATTCCTAGAAGAATTTCATCGGAAAAATTTTCAGAGCTGCTATCAATTGAAATAATAACCAATGTTATTGATAAAAATTCTCTATTTTGATGTATTTTTTTTTTAACATTTATAAACCCCGTGCACCACCGAACGTATAACACGGGGGTAAACAACACAGACAGAAGAGAAAGGATTACAACACAAACATCCATGCCTTCTCCGGGATTCGAACCCAGTATTTTTGATGTATTAAAATATGAATAAATCCACTTCTGAATTATAAATTTCAAAAATTATATTTCAGCCCTTACATGGAAGTCTTAGATACGGGCAAAATATTATTACATTCGAATCATTTTTCATAAAAAAAAAGAACGTTTTTAAAATAGGCTATTTTTTCTTCATTTTTTACGAAAATATTTGCATTTAAATCATTTTTATGAAATATATTCCTAAAGCACTTTTATATCTATATTATAATTAAAATGACACTTAAATTTCAAGAAAAAATATTCATTTATATGCCTTTTCAAAATTCTGATTCCGACCGTAAAGTCACCTTAAAATACTACGATCCGCCGATTCATATTTTTTCACATTTCTAAACAGAATAGAAGGTATTTTAACAAATCAGGAATAAAATAAATCCATAAATTCTTTGAAAATTTAATTAATTTCACTCTTTTAAAAAAAGACATGGACAGTGGAGCACACAGGAATTTTTCTGAAGGGGGGGGGGGGTCAAGGGTCGAATGTCCACCATTCTCGTATCAATCTCCAATACACCACCCAACATATTCTTCTGATTTTGTCGATTTTCGGGAACAAAAAACTGTAAAAAATTAATCACTGAATAAACAATTAGCATTAATTAATAAAATAAATTATGAAAAACAAATACTTAATAAAATTTTACGTACTTTATACATAGGCTTATAGTCAAGCGAAAAAAATCTAGGGCTATGGGGGTTCCGGACCCGGGGATCCTTCTCCCCTTGTGTGCGCCACGAGACACGGGCTATACGCAAAATAAGGAGGAAGTATTCACGAAAGACTTTATTTTTGTTTCAATATTTATAAAGATATCAATTTTAAAAATTACAAATCGCCATTTTTAAAATCTACCCAAGAACAATAATATCAAAAGTAATCTTGAATTAAAAGGTTGAAAAATTATCATATTTTCAACTACTTTTTACATAGTAAAAAGGTCTTATGATAACATTTTTATCACTCCATTTAGAACTGACCTATTGAAGACTTGAGCAACAAATGTTAATGTATTGAGAATATTTTTTTAAAGTTTTATAAATTGAAAAATAAATTTGAGTTATCATTTAAATATTTCGGTACTTACGAACTATCGCAACCTATTGGGGAGACATAATATAAAACGACGCACATGGTTGCCAATTCAGCGCGTAGGTATCGGGGCTGCCAACATGGCGAGTTAATCATAGATCTGGCGATCGTTGCGATAATAGGTAAATACCAATATTTCTTTTTGTATTAGATCAGAAAAATATCGTATTAAAAAAAAATCAGCCATTTTTAACTCTAATTCAGATTCTTGAAAATAATGTAAAAAAATTAATTAATTTTTGCAAAATTGCATACGCAATTTTTTTAATTATAACTTTTTTTTTAATGTAATTTCTTGCCAAAATATCATTTTGCAGAGAATGCATTTAAAGTTTACGCTTACGTATGTTATTTAACATTACAAGCTTTTTAAAAAATTTCCATTTATCAATGCATAAAGATTGCAGACAAATTTTGGAGGAAGACATTTTAAATATTTGAATAAAAATAATAAAAAATTACTTAACTTCGGTCTAAAAACCTGTTATTAAGATATAGAAATGTCGAACATGTTTGGAATCTAATTTATTCCATATAAAGTTATCTATAAAATTGAATTATTTGGGGTTGTTCTGATACAGCAATGTGTTATAAAAAAATTAAATACATTCTGACCTCTATTTAACGAATTCGCTAAATCCGGGAAATGTTCGTTGTGTGGAAAATTCGTTAAATATATTCATTTTCAATATTCTTTATGTGATTGGTTCCAGGAGAAAGTTCGTAAAATAGAGGTTCGAAAAATGGCTTTCCGACTGTATATGAAAAATAAATCTGTTTATTGCTTCTTAATATTGTAATAAAAAAACCCTATATATATGTATACATTTACTAAACAATCTATTCAATCTATTTTTGTTAGTGATGTAATAAATTTTGTTAATCTCATTTGTTAATCATTTATCCCTAAATGAGGAAAATTTGATGTTAAATTCTTCGCTGGATTTACAAATTGTAATATATTTTACAACTTTAAAGTGCACCACTTTAATTATTCTTAGACTCCCATATATCCGAAAAAATGTCGACTATAAGTACATCCGATGATTAAAAATGTAACTTTATTACAATGTTTTTACTTTGTAAATTCTCAATAAATTACACAAATATTTTTATTCCCAAAATTAAATTATATTCTCCAAACCTTATTACAACATTTTATGGAGAATGAAATAAGTATTTCATATATAATGTAAAAAATGTTATCTATTTTCGAAACACTACAAATTATGATTTCGCAAATGTCAAAATTCAACAGTAACTCGTTCATTGCCGTGGTTTAATTATTTAAACCATGTTAAATTATTTGTCGTGGTTTAATTATTTTAATTATTTAATTATAAACAATAAATCTGAATTAATTTAGCCGTGTTTTTTAACTAATTATATTTGTTATTAAATGTTCATAAATATTGCAGAGACGAAATAATGAAAAACTATTTTTCCATTACTCGAAAACTAGAAAATATATTCTATTACAATGCATATTAAATATGACAACGAAATGAAGTGAAATATGTTTAAAGTTGTGCTTATTCGTCAAGGTTACAAAAGCTTTAATACGGATCTGAAAAAATTGCAGATATTTTATGTTAAGCCAAAATGTGTTTTTGTATTTATAATAACAAACGATTCTCTTTAAAACAATTTATAATGAATTTCGTTTAGTTCTAATATATATATTTTTCCTGTTCGTAGTAATTTTTTGAAAAAGAAGTTTTTTATAGTAAAAGAGAAATAAAAAAATATATGTGTACGAAACAGGGGAGAAAGGAAATTTTAAAAAAAAAATTATTGCAATTTAAATATTATATTCTTTGTTTAATTCTCGATAATTTTTCAAATAAAAATATAAATATACAGAACTACAAACTGCTATTAAATAATCGTTTGGAAGTATAATTATTTGTTTAATGTTCTCACTGAATTTAAAATGTTCTTCTCTTGTGCTATTTATAATATATAAGTATTAAAAAAAATTACATTAACTTTTATCGAATAAATTATGATTTTTCAAGATATTTCACTTAACAACGAATTCATACAAAGGCGAATAACTGATATCTATAAAAACTTTTACATAAAATCAACCAGCATCACAAATAAAATACAAAAAAAAAAGAAATTTTGGTGATTTTCCTTCACAATTTATAACAACTACAAAGATAAAACTACACTACTTTAGAATTTTTGCTTTTTTTCCCTTGGCATTTCATAAATATTTTTCACAATGGAACGCAGAGATTTGAGAGTACAAATTTAAATTATGAACGAGCTTTTCCGAAAAGTGTGACAGTTTTACCTTATCTTGTCTTTTCGTTCACGCAAAAATGTTTCATCTTTTGCGAATATCGTGGGATTTATTCAATATAAAGAAAAAAAACTTTAAAATTACTTTAAATATCCTCAGTGTTGAGCAGATTTGTATTACAGAATACTTTGCGGCGCAAAAACATGTTCGATCACCCAGATAGAAAGAAAAATTCTTTTAAAAACTTTTATTCTTTATTTTTTTTTCAAGAATATTTTTTTTTTGAATAACTTGTAATATTTGTTGCATTTTTCTCAGCTAGATATATTCTCAAGGTAGAAAATAATTCGGGAATTGTATCACTTTGCAATGGTCAATTAAAGAATGGAATTTACAGAAGTGGTAAAAATGCACAATTATTTAAATTAAAGAATTTATTTGCTGCATTTATATTAAATTAATTTATGATAAAATGAACATAATTAATAACATTAATTTAATCTTCTACATAAAATTGTAAAAGCGTATACTAATTATATATGTCTGGTTCAAATGGAAAGTGTGTCAAGTTCATCACATTTTTCCGTTTTCATGACAGTACAAATATTTTTAGAAAGATATTTTTTGTTTTGCCAAAATAAATATTCGGAATAATTTTTACATATAAAAAAGTAATTTTTAATTACTTTATTAATATTGCAATTTTTAAGAAAAGAAGAAAAAAATTGTTTTTAATTATCGCTGAAAGATATAATATGCAATGTTTAGCCAAATGCGGAAAACAAATTGTTTACCACATATTTAATGCATTT